>BMAO01029260.1:0-19349 GCA_019973975.1 Trichonephila clavata
TAAAAAATATCTATTTCAACTTGAATGGATGAATAAAAAGTAATTTATTAATGACTGAAAATTTGAACACAATGTATATAAATATATATAGGAATACTGTGAATTAATAGTTGGTATTGAAAAAGAGCTTATTTTTTATGAGAGAATTGTAACAGGTTACGATAGGCTTTACTCCTATTCATTATGAATTTTGTATGTATTGTTATGTACTTGGATTATGTGTAAGTCATACATTGAGTGAATGGACTTTTTATGTATTCAATTTATATGAGTATATGAATGTAAAATGTGTGTGTGTGGCTTTTAATTTGACTTTTATATATAAAATGTAGTCCTTGCAAATAAGTAATAGAAGTTGTTTTCCGATTATTCAAACAACATGGAATTTTAAGATTTTGCATTACTTAAAAATAAAATTTTGTTAAAAATATTAGATTTATGAATAAATTTAAATATTTTATATAATTTATTTAAACAATTGGGGGAAAGTTTTGAATGAGTAAAAGGCATCTCCTAACGATGATCTTCAGTAGCTAACTTCTAGCTTTTTATTTCCATAAAGTTATAAAATTATTTTATCTTTTACATAATATATTCTTCATTGCTCTACCATTTGATTGGTTGTCTTTCAAATTAAAAATATATCTTCATATTCTAATTTAACTTAAATAACCGGATGTTTAACAGAATTTATTTATCTTATTTTTGAATGATCGAAAGCTATCAGAAAGTTTACTTTTGCACATCTCTGTAACATTAAAGTCGTGTAAATCTGAAAATACCTGTTCACATAAAAAATTCATGCTAAAAAGTAATGAACTGTATGCAGTTATTTCTATAAAATTGAAACTCGTTTTTTAAAAGAATAGAGTAAACAACAGTTCCTTTAAAAGTTTGAAGCAGGGAATTATTTGCCGAGGAAAACAGTACTTCCCAATTTTATCTAGTAACCCATTTTCTAAACTTTGCTTTAAACTTCAAATTTATACAACAGGCAACAACTCTCACTGAAGACAAGCCCGGAATGCATGACTCTATATCTAAGCTACATCAGATCTCGTGGAAAAAATGAAGTCATCCAAAACTAATTTTTAAAATCAGACTTTTCATTGTTGTTCGTACCGCTTCTCTGATTTACACGCTATACATCTTGATAACACCACTCTTTGATCGTCCACCGCTTGTTTGAAGAGGCCCATGCATAATTTTTTTGACTAACAACCAGACTCGTATTTAAAATTTTAAATATCTCTTTGTAACAACAGAACCAAGCCCATAAACATTTAAATACGGTTGTAATTATAACTCGGCACGCACTTCTTATCTTATCATCCTAAATGTCATGTGAAAGGTTACTGCACGCTTGTGTGCTCTCAACAAAAGCCTTCGCCAGGCTGTTAGGAACTTGCTAGAAAACACATGAAAGGGAAGTTGGTTCGCGTGATTCTATGGCGTGCGCTATTTTCAGGTGCTAATTGAAGAATGCTCTTTTTCCGAGTTAATTATCCCGGTGTTATCAAAGGAAATTTACATAAACAGAGGCTTGTAAGAAACTAGTTCTACAATAAGTTCATGATTTATAGGTAAGCTCGCCGTCATCATGCTGCAGGAGGTTGGTGGGTAATTGCTTATTAATGAAACTATTTCTACTTTAATTTCTATTATGTTTCGTGAGAATGCTTCTATTCTAACGAGGAATTAGAGAAGCAATTTACCTTTTGTGGAAATATGAGAATTATAATACGAGACACTTGAATGTAAATGCGCGGCTTTGCAGAATATTTATGCTTAACTATTAACTGTTCTTAAATATGCATCATATTTGAATGTGCGTCTTAGAGGAGTAATTCTTAAGGATTTTTGCTGTATTCAAGGATTGCTTCAGTAAAAGGTATTAAAGCAGCGTTTATCAAACTGTGTGGAGCGTGATAACACTACGAGGGGGACACAAAAATATTAAAAAGTAAAAAACAAAAGATTTTTGAAAATATTATTAATTTACTGTAAGTAAACAAACAAAATACATTCTGACATAATAAAAAATGAAATACATATTCCAAGTGATATAATACGCTCATAAATATACTGCACAATGCATTTTATAACTAATGTAACCGTACTAAAAATTAAGAACAAGTTTAATGAATGCCAGTGTCCCCTTAGGCTTGTCCTATATAAAATTATAAACAAAAATTAACACTTATCTTAGGCATTTGTACGGTTTATAGTTAATCCCTTAACTGCCGATTAAATGTTATCAGCTCCCCAATGCCACCGTAATAAGTAAATTCTTCACAAAAACTATCAAGGTCCTTTTATTGTATTCCAAAACTTTCGGAATAGTTTTAGGGATAGCAGTGCACAGAGAAGATCGTACTGCTGAAGGACGTACATAAATGTCCGGGACAATTAACGCTTTGGCTGGCCGAGACATTTATACACGCATGTGCCACTTAACAGGTTAAAGTCGTATTGTAAATTTAGCCTTAAATCAAGTAGTATTGAATTAACTAGATTGTTATTCTATGCAGAGGGGTGATGAAAATTGTGATTGAATATTGGGGCGCAAATATTGAAAGTTTCAGAAGCATTGATACAACATTTAAATGGTGAGAGGATCAACTCTCTTTCCTTATTAACTTCTTACCATAACTTCTAATCGCATAAATTCCTGTAACCGATTGGTTTTATTTGAGAACCTGTGTAAGATGTTATTGCTGACGAATCACGGGTTTGAGGCCTAGTGCTTCTGAAGATCTAACATGCGTAAAGACTAATTCACACATGTTAAGTTTACCGTGGATGAAATTCCTCCCGTTGGTGTGGTGTTGAAGTTTTAAGAGTCAGGTGTAAGCTCAGGTGTTATGCCTCGTGACTTGACAGTGGTATAAAATTAAAAGCTTCAACGCCAATAGCACTCGTGCAGCATCAGAAGCAAAGTTAATAATCTCAATCACTGGCAAGAAAATTCTCTTTTGCTCTGTATAAGTAGTTTTTTAAGATATGTTAGTGCGATCTGTATTGCCCTGTTTAAAAGAATTTATGAAGGGGATTTTAGAGTTTATATGTTTATATCATTTGTCTGCCTTTTAATTTGAATTCAGTTTTGGAAACTGGGAAAAATTCACGTAAACTGTATTGTATTGTGGAAAGTTTAGTTGCTAATTTACAAGGATTTACCTTATTATTACAAAAGTACAAGGATTATTAATAAGCTGAGAATCATTACTTAAATTTTTGATCATATTGTAGTTGCCGCAAAATAGATTTAAACAGACTTGATGGTTTTCAAATTTAAATCCAAATGCCGTCACATGATGTAAAATATTTTGAATTGTCTTTGGGTTCATAAATATGCCTGTTTTAATCGGACTTATGCAACGTACTCCTTTTGCGCACGTAAAGTAACTCTAAGATTCTGAAGAGTACTAATAACCTATCTACCTTTTTAGAAAAACTAGAGAATATGTTAGTGCGTAAGATTCATTCATCATTTTATTTTGAAACTAATACTCCTGTTTAAAAGAACAAAGGTCGTAATCGCTGTAATAAATAACTTAAACTTATCATTTGGATTATAATAATGATAACATCTATCAATAAGGACAGGTATAAAATAAAACCTAATTGGGAAGCTTATTAATGCACTTAAAAACATTCAACAAGCAGTTTTAAAATTTAACAAAGAGGTTCAATGCAGCTTCAGTAAATAGAAATGTATAGTAGTAACATTCAATTAAGATATTAAGGGATCATTTTGAAGAGAGGCTTTTTCCATAAACTCTTTCAATGATACAAAAATTTAAGGATACCTCAGGATAACTTTAGTTTCCCTTATTAGAGCTGCAATTAATATTACAGTAAAATACATTTAGCTCGAAAACACTTAAGACGAAATATGGGTTAACACGAAGTAATACAACAGTTCCGACAAACTACTATGTATTTCCACGTATTTTTTTCTCCCAACACAAGCGAAAATCGCTTAACACGAAAAGATTTTCATGCTGGGAATGAACAAAATATGGAAAACACCAGCCGGATTGGACTGTCCTATTGTATTATCGGAAGAATTCATTGCAGTAGATAATGATAATGTGTGCACAGCCCTAATTATGACAGAAAAAGATATTTTGGAGTTTGTTCTAAGATCAAAAAATATAATTGATGCAGATTCCGTCGATGAAAATTAATTGAATATTGCAGCTCCTATTCCTACTTCTTCCAAATGAGGAACGTCATGAAAAATATGCGCAGTATTTAGACGCACATTTCAATGGAGAAATGAATAATAAAATGGACAATATCCAACAATTTGTTGACAACTTGATGCTAAGAAAGTGATGCATAAAAATGTGAGATAATTTTCTAAAAACTCAATAAATGTTTTGTTTTCCAAAAAATTTGAAAATTTTGTAAAAAATTTCTTTAAGTTCTTTTGAATGTTTTTGTTTCATTGATTTTTATGAAATGTATGAATATATACATATCTATGAAAATAAAATAAACTCTAATGAATTAAAATTTGATGATATATGTTTTTTTGTGTGCAATATTCTTGAACACGAAAAAGTATTTCAGTCCCTTCAGTTTCGTGCTGAGCAATTTTCACTGTACTTAGGACTCAGATAACCTAGCTGGTAGGTTAGCTTCAGCTTGTCAAAATTTTTGCTGCAATGCATTGTAAAAATGTTTATTGCAATTGAAAACCTTATGAAAAACCAACAGCTGCTATACTTAAAAATTCAGTTTTATATCAATGTAAAATCATCCGGTCGTACATGAAACCTGTTTTATATTTGTAACATATTTTTTGAAATTAAATAACTACATAACAGGTTGATGCTCATGGTACTTTCCAGAGTATTAGGTTGCTGGTCTTTCTGGGAGGTCGGTTCTGAGACTGTAAGCCCTTGTTGGGTGAAAAAAATCATAACGGACTCTTTTTGATTGAATTGCTATTAAATTTTTCAATATTTTCTTCGTAGACGTTTTTAATGTATAATTATATTACATCAAGTTTAGTCTTCAAGTGTACAGTTCATTTTGCTTGAAAATAAAAATTTGCAGCTATGTTTTTTGATTAAGAATGCTTTTTGATATTTTTTGAATATGTGTACGTGCATTGGGTACTTATGTAGTTTTTAAGACTGTTAAAGAGACAACTTTTTGAATTGCGAAAATCAAACTCGGTTGCAAGTTAATTTTCATCTTATTGTTATCCACTGGTCATTGAAGTATATTTTTTGAATTTTTTATTTGTGATATATATGTGCATATATATACGATAATTTCATTGAATTCTACAGCTGAATGCTGAGAGTTTAATTTTTTTCCGAGACTTATTTTAGAACTTTTTAGATCATTACTACCTTAAATATTGAAAACGTTTTTAAAAAAATTGGTACAGGTTCTTTATTTGAATAGAACTTTTCAGCATTTCAAAAATAAATGTTTAGGCGGAACCCATAATAATCAAAATACTCTATTCCAAAGAAAAATATACGTAACATATTCTATAACACGAATATCTTTCTTTGTTAGTTTTCTCATTTCTGGATACAAATGATTTAATATATGATAAAGAATCTGAGTAACACTGTAGGAATGACTAAAAATTACCCCGGTATGATTGTATTTGAAATATGACTGAATGTGGATAAAAATATGCCTCAAGTAGTCTTTACTTGCATGAGCCGAAAATGAACAGATACCATTTTTTAAAATGTAATGACAATAAATTTTTTGTATAAAACTGTTTATAACATAAAAAATAGCGAATAACCTTAGAGGAATTGAATACCTTATACAGGAGATACAGCTGCATCAGGGAAAACTTATAAATAAGATCTTTATATAAACTGTTATCAGGCTTATCAATGATTCGTAGCCATCGGATGTTTTTTTCCGGTTATTTTGCCAAAATTTTTCCAGTTGTTATTTTAGATCCCAAATTTCTTGAATTATAAAATTATTATGGTTCCTATTATCTGAGTTACTGATCAGATATTTGATAGTTATGAAATAAATGCTATGAGAACAGTTCCATCAACACCTGTTTGACAGCCGTCTATACTACATGCGAAGCCATATGGAAGATATTCCATTTTTTTCTCTCTTTGTCACAAAAACAAAATTTACTAGTTCATTTACATCTTATAAAACTTTTTACATTGGTGCTAGTTGACTTGATTTAAAGTTAAGAAAACGTATTATTGTCTTCCTTTTTCCAGAAACATTGTCAGGTGATATAAGCACTACTATAGTTCCATATACCGACTATGAGTGATTTATTAATTTATCGGTGTAAGAGAAAAATTAGAGACATAACTGTTCAAACCAAGTAAAAACTTTTAAAGCCAAGATGTTCTGTTATCTTATAAGAGGAGTATAAAGAGTAAAAATAGAACAATGGCAATAGTTATTAAAAGGTTAAACTGAAAAAACGAAACAAAATACATTATGAAAAGAAAATAAAAAGCAGAACCAAACAAACGATTTGTTTTATTTGCAATATTTATTTACTTATTCTTAAAAATACTCCACTTTAGTACTTACAAAGTACCTTACCTTTTGTATAGGTGTACCCCAAAAATCATTCTTCAGCAAATTGAATATTGATGTGCTTGGTCTCAAGTCCTGGTTGTCTCGTATAGCAGACATATCGTCGAAGACAAAGTCACAGTTAAGGGCATTCACGTAGCAAAGGAAGGCGATGACTCCAACCGTCAAATAACAGCACAGATTAACACCTCCTTTCACCTATACAACGATAAACGAATTAAAAATTTTATTTGCCGTAATAATATACAATTGGAAATATTAATTATATTTTATACTTGAATAATTAATGTTTGCATTCTTAAATCCAATTGGTACTTACGTACTATAGCAACCATTACAACTTTCAAGGTAACTGAACAAATTGGCAGCCCCGATTTTGCACTTGTCATATATGCTGAATTGGCAACCATGTGTGTGCTTCGTTTGTTATTTCTCCGCTTGCCGCCATTCTAAGCCTAACCGTTCGTTGATGAGGCAAGCTCAAATACTAAAATGTGAATTTGGGGTTCACTGAAATCTGATAGGGAACCCGCTACACTCTTACAAAAGTATAACGTTTCACCAGACGTTAGAGAATGTACCTGTTGTCAGCCAATGAAACTTTATTTTGGGAAACAGATTTTTTGCAACATTGCAGCCTGTAATCAACAAGCCGGAATAAGAACAAGCAATTGGTTTGAGGGAGGCAGTATCCAGCAACCTCGCATCACAGGGGGCCTAGGATTCTAGAGAGCCCACAGTTTGACTGACGCCAATAACGCGTTGGGCTCAAAACCTGATTTTGCTGGGGGGGGGGGGGCTCTAATATTCTTCGTTGCGCCACTGTATCCCGTTATTAAAACCACTAAGATTCATTTATTGCTGGTACAAGTAATTAATTATATTATTTTTCAACTACGGGCTCCATATTCTCTTCAGCGTATTCCATTTTTAGAATTCGTGCAGTACTTATTCATTGACGCCAATATGGTTGCGAGAATACGTAAATACCTCGAATTTCATTTTGCTACTGTTCAAAGTAATCATGGATACATTTATAATAGCTAGGTAAGTGGTATGAAAAATCATACCAGGGAATTTCTCTTATTTTTCTTATGTTTCAAGACGAGATGTGCTTAAATTAAATCTTAAAGTATATCTAAGTAAACATTTTATCTGTGGATGTAGTTTTAAGAAATGAGTATTTTGTATTCATAAAATCAAAACGCGAAAAGAAATTCACAAGGGAAAAATAAACAAATAAAATTGACACTACAGCATTAGGTTTATAATACGCTATTAAAAACATAAAAATTAGAATTCATCAATACGCACAAGAAATGACATAATAGGTTCAAAAAAGGGAAATGTCCCAAATGTACGCTATGATAAGTTTAATTACTGGTTTATCATTTCAAATATTTTGATTCAAATTTAGTATGGGACGTTCTTCTAATGATAAAATTCTTCAACAATTTCATGAAATCATTTGGTGCATTTTTACAATTATTTTGAAGAACGATATTTTAAAAATGGTAAGCATACAAGCCTTTTCTAAAATTAATAATGCTACAATTTGAATTAAAATGTAAATACAGCAGTACAATTTTGACTTGCCTAACTCTATATATTTTAAATAATAATGATATGAAGGATTTTATTAATTTTAAACGCATATAATAGGATAAAAAATACTTTTAACGTCTTATTTTATATACGCAATTCTAGTTGAAAT
Source organism: Trichonephila clavata (assembly GCA_019973975.1). NCBI lineage: Eukaryota > Metazoa > Arthropoda > Arachnida > Araneae > Nephilidae > Trichonephila > Trichonephila clavata. Next base: position 8,279 of record BMAO01029260.1, read on the forward strand.
TAGTTTGACCTTGGCTTAACAAAATTGCTCAAATTTATCACACGTAACGTGACTATTGTAAGTAAGTGAAACTACACCAGTTTGTAATTAGTGAAATTTCCGGCATTTTAGTTCGTGCTATTAATATTGAAAAGGTTTCTTCTCTCTCTCTGAGAGTAAAATGAGCTATGTATAATAAGTTTTAGAGTTGACCTTCCATATAAATAGTTTACCTCATTTTTACAAATTTTCAAGATTAGAAATTTCTTGAAATATCTAAGTGCTTTTTAGAGGTTTATTTTTAAAGCTTTGTCTTTTTTATAGGTGAAAAAATGTATTGTTACAATTTTTAAACATTTTCACAGAGAATGTTACAAATCTTATAGCTGGTCATCTTGTGAGGTTTCCCAATCTGAAATAACTTTTGGTGTTGTTTTCTTTTTAGTTTTATCAAAAAAGGTTAACTGCTACCTTTTCACTGTGGAGACTCGATATTTAGATGTGTGTGTTGTACAGGGTGATAAGAATCAAAGTTCCCCTTTCAAAATGCTGTAAAAAAGAAGTACTGATCAGAATGGCTTCAAATTCAAACTGAATATACAGTAGAACGTCGTTTATCCGAACGTTTATTATCCGGAGCGTCAAATATCCGAACCGAAGTCCGGATACGTTTTCGAACAGCGCAACACTAAACAGTTGTTTCACGTGAGGCCAAAAGTGACGGGAAAATCTAAGATGAGGGATATTTGGGGAATTTCAGTTGTGTGATTTGGTAAACATCTGCGCGGAATATTAGGTCGGTTTGTTTCCAAGTAAAGGGGTACTTGCTCTTTTGTTGAGTTTTGTTGATGTAGAAACCAGGATGTTATGCGATGCAGCAGACTGGAATTCAAAGGCCGAATGATGACGTGATTGGGACTTCCGTGCAAGAAAAATCCGACCCTGTCGACGATGAAACGGATGAAGACGAGGACAACAACGAAAGTAGCAAGGATCCATCAAATGCTGAAGCGTTCTCTGCGTTTAAGATAGCTATTGAGTAACACGAACAACAATCAGAGTGCTGTCCTACTCAACTACTGCTGCTCAAGAGAATCAGAGACGTTGCAGCGAAAAAACGGAAGAGTACAATGGCAAGTGATTATTTTCCACAATAAAGGTTGTGCGACATCTGGCACCTATTTTGCTTTTTCTTCAACCACGTTTCCCGTATGTGATGATTTTTAATATTCGTATGGTGTTTGGTTTCATAGACTGCATGGATCGCATTCGGTTATCCGAACGATCGCGTATCCGAACGGTGTCCGGTTCCAATTGATTCGGATAAACGACGTTCTACAGTACTTGGTGCAGGGGGAAGGTATGACGTAAGAAAAACATATATTCATTAGCCTTTTAATTTTTTTTCTTCTTTTTAAGCAATTTTTGGGGTAAGGGTAATTAAAAACTGATTTTTCCCATCGAAAGTGATACGACCTTACCATGGTCTTTCCCCCAACAGTACAGCAACTATCGAATGCCTTGGGTTTATTCCCGTGAAAAAACCGAAACAATCATTTACATTAAATAGTACCGTTTGTGACGGGTGCTTACGCGTTTCACTAACCTTCTGAAATATTCTATATTTTATTTATTTCAACCAATCTCCACCGAGAGCCAAAAGTGTGATTTATACAAATGAGATATTTTATATAAGTTCGGGTTTAGCGAGTTCGAAAATGAAATGAGAGGGGAAATGAAATGAAGAGTGGAAGGAATTGAGAGAGTAGTTTTTCTAGTGGAAATATAGTCGTCGGGAATAAAGTCTATTGAAAAGTATACATAAAATCAGTTCGGGATAGAACTGAGAGATAGCTGAGATTGAAGCCGCTCATTAAAGCAATCCAGATATAGAAGATATAATTAGAAGAACCTGCCATAAGAAAAGGTATCAGGTTAGTTTAATTTCCCAAATTAAATATAAGTGTGTAGCTTAATTGTACGCGTCGACTGCCGTAGATTCAGTTAAGATTCCGTCGTTCATAATTGAATTCTTCTCATACTCCACTGTGTTTTATTGTTCTTAAAATTTGAATAGTATTTGTGTAATTTCTCAATTAAGAAAAGTTAATAAATAAGATTGATTTATTGAATAAGTAGTATCTATTATTCAACACATTCAGATTTAGATAATACGCGAAGGGGAGTTAATAATCTTAGAGGTAGTGAAAGGCTACGACACGTTTGTTTACTGTGCAACTCCTGCTGAAGCTATCGTAATTCGATACAAAATGCCACTTATAGCCAAATTCACCTTCGTTATGCCGTTTACAGCGCACTCTATTGATACACTTAAGAACTTTCGTTTCTTATATCATACCATCCCCTCCCCCTTTCAAGTATATTCAGTTCAAATTTGAAGTCATTCTGACCAGTGGTTTTCTTTAAAGCATTTTGAAAGTGAAACTTTTACTATTAACACTTTATAGATAAAGTAGGAGTATTGCACGGGTAGGAAAAAAAGGAAATATTTACACAACCAAAACGATACATTATTGATTCTATAAGCTAGATAACAAGATATTACCTATATTTAAGCATTTATCTACTTAAAAGTAATTAGGAAAAAGAGGTTGTTCGATCAGGTTTCAATTTAGACTCGGGTTCAATACTCTGTTGCGGTGAGTGCCATCATTTGATCATTGGATATTCAATATCGGAGAGCCAATAATTCTTTTAAAGATTACAGATAAGTGTATTTTGGTTGTTTAGAATCGAATAGCTAAATTGATCTTCTTTGCGTTAGCCTATTAATTCAGTAAATTGTTATTTGGTTATGTGCTTATTTTCTTAATGTTTTGTGTCACGTTGACTACTGCTAGGACAAGAGTCCAAGTTGTGGTCTCAAGTCACAATCTTGCGGGGAAACAGTTTTTAAGTTAGATAGGGAGACTTTAGGGAACTGCCTTACAATCTTAATTGTTTATTCTTCACATTTGATTTCAGTTCACTTTTAAATTACTAAAAAACTTATTTATTCGATATTAGGTTAGACATCAACAATTGACATATTAATGATCTGATATTATTTGGGAGAATTTAATACATTTAATTATGACATACGTATTTTAATAATGACTAAGCTTATTAAGTATTTTTATTTTATGAATAGAGTATTAAATATAGTACTTTAGGTGATCAAATATTCATTAATATTCAGTTATATGATTTTTCTAAATTTATGATTTAGTAGCTCTAGAAACTATTCTTTACTCATTTGATTTTAGGGTTTTAACGTGTTGATTGGTCAAATTCTGTGACTGATGCCATACTGCATCCACTCCTCACAAAATGAAGTGATGTGGCACTTATTTAAAAGTTAAATATTTTATTTCCCTTTAGCAGGCGAATAAAAAGAACTAAGGCATCACGCCGCAGTGTCTTCAAGGTTTTCATTTCAGGACCAACATGAATTAGAAGATCCCTCTCAAGAAAATTGAAATACGAGTATATATATATATATATATATAATATATATCATAGTCAAATACAAATATATTTCTGCAGTCTCTCAAGTAACTGAGTTATTTAACTTTATACATGTTACATGTACTAAATAATTATTTTAGAACTATTAATTTTATAGTCTTCAATAATTGTTACAATTCAGCCAATACATTGCTTTGAATTTGTATTTGGATCCAGAATCTGGCAATAATTCGTTTATTGTACACAGATTCAGCACAGGCTATGCATTTTTAATGCAATTTTAGGTAAATTGCTTTTACATGTAATGGATTTATACATAAAAACCCAATTTAAAAAATAATGGATGATGTAGTATTCTAAACAGAAAGGGGGAAGGTTGTCTAGCCAGCAAACTTTTTAAACCCCACTTTTAAATAAATTATTTTTATATTAGAGCTGTCTTAAGAGAGTCAGCAATGTTTATATAATACTGCAGCACTCATATTTTTTAAATTTTAATATCTGTTTTAAATTACAATATTTTTCTTTGAATGTTTTATTTAACTTTAACGTTCTAATGATTTCTATAGCAGAGAATAATTAGCTATTTTTATATATTGTTCTAATTCTAAAACTCAATCGTAAATGACAACTTTTCTATAAATAAATGACATTTTTGTGTTGAATTTTTCGAAATACATTTAACAAATACCTTACTCATAACAAAACCTAAAAGAATCTGAGAAGTTAAGAGGGCTTAAAGCATGTTAAATCAACATATTATAAGTAAATAATCATTTTCAGTTAATCAAGACATTTTCACAAGTGTGACATTCTCTTTTTATTACAATAAAGAAGATTACAATTAAAGAATCCCTTCATAATTTAAAAAAATAAAAACCATTGCATATAAATAATTTAAAACTTCGAAAGACTAGGAAATAATTTATACATACAAGTGGACCCCAAAAGTGTTTGTACACTTGCAATTTCCTATAAAGTTTAATGTTTTCGACTAATAAAAATTAATATATTGTAATTGTAATTTTTTTATGATATCTGCAACTTGTTTTTATAGAATGACATAATAATTTTTTTAAAAATGATATAACTATTATTTTTAAAAATTATTAATCAAAAAGCTATTGAAAAATTATGCCACAAAAGTCTTCGTACACCTAAGAAAAATCTCAACTTAGCTTTAAATATTGCATTTCTTTCTTATTTTAGTACTTAGTAGGATATCGTTTAGTGTCCACAATAACTGTAAAATGTTTTGGTATAGATTTAATCAGTTTTTTGTAATTTCTGCACATCGGCTTTTGTCCATGATTATGTGCTTTTACTTCCCATTATGTGATTATATGTCACATGTTTTCTTTTCTTAAAATAAAATTCTCACTAAATATGTTCTACTGGGTTAAATAAACTGACTGGGGAGGTTTTTTCAGAATTTTGAGGCAGTTCTTGAGATACGAGTGGCATGCATTGAGAGAAGTGCGCTTGGTGTCATTATCTTGTTAAAAATGAAGTGGTCTCCAATATCCAAATTTTAGGTGGATAATTTAAAATTCCTCTAAAATATTTAAATGGAGCTCATGATTCACAATACATAAAAAAAACGAAATTACCTCATTTTAAAATCGATTTACACCCCCACCCAAGAACTTCTCCACATAAATTCATGGATATATTCCTCATTTTTTCATTTACAAACTATTATATGCTCATCAGAACCAAAAATGTTTAATTTTCCGTCATCTCAAATCAATTTGCTGTCAATTTTGAATTTTCTGAAACTTAATCCCAAGAATCAAATTAGATCAATGAACCATGGAGATGGAAGTGTTCTTGCGTGTAGGTGTAAATCGGCCACAAAATTAGGTAATTTGGTATTTTTTGATAGTATTGTGAATCATCAGCTCTATTTAAATATTTTGAAATGAAATTTTAAATTATCCAGCGAAAATTTGGATTTAGGAGACTGCTTATTTTTTAACAGGATAATGACGTCAAGCGCTCTGCCTCAATGTACGCCGCTGGTGTCTCTATAACTGTGCAAAATTCTGAAAAAACCTCCTCAATCAGTTTATTTAGCCAGTAGAACATATTTGGTGACAATTTTATTTAAAAAAAAAGAAAACATGACATCTAAACACATAATGGAAGTAAAAACAATAATAACAGAAGCATGGAGGAAACCGAAGCAGAAATTACAAAAAATTCATTAAATCTATACCAAACATTTAAAAGTTATTGTGGACACTGAATTATATCTACTAAGTACTAAGTAAGAAAGAAATAATATTCAAAGCTAAAGCTGAGATTTTTGTTAGGTGTACGAAGACTTTGTGGCGTAATTTTTCAATATCTTTTTGATTTTTATTTTTAACAATAATAGTTATATCATTTTTAAAAAAATAATTATGTCATTCTATAAAGAACAAGTTGCAGACATCATAAAAAAATTACAATTACAATATATTAATTTTATTAGTCGAAAACATTAAATTTTATAGGAAATTGCAAGTTACGAACACTTTTGGGGTCCACTGTATATATATTTGTTGCAACAGTTAAAATTGAAATGTCATCGTAATTCAAGAATAGCTCAAAATCATATAAAAATTCATTTACAATTTGGAGTTCGATACGTTATAAGGTTTATATGTTACATATATTTATATTAGCAATTATAAATCAAAATAGAAAAATGAAGCAACGATATTGAGTGAATTTTAAAAAAAAGATCATGCTGATATGAAAAGTTATGAATATTAATGAAATATCAAATCAAAATGCATTTTTTACCTAATATATTTCTTCGAAAAGAAATTATTACCCATTTCGTGTGCCTGGTACTTTCATTCGTATAAAATTACAGCGCTTTATCAGAAAGCAAAAACTGCACATTTCCCCTTTTTTTTCTCATATTCAACTTTTTTATGCTCTACAATTTTTTTTTTTTTTTTGCTCTCCTCTATCTTTCTCCCCTTTTAAACCATGTAGGATTGATGGAAAAAGAGAGCTAGCAAGAGAAAGAAAGAAAAAACTTTCAGTGATCTTACATATTCAGCAATTTTTTTCAACTCCCCTTTTTTTTTCTTCGCATAGAAAAAAAGAACCTTAACCCAAAAATAAAAATACCAAGTTTAATACACAAACAAGCATCGTAATATACATCAAACTTTGGAGCAGTATCTTAAGTGTTTATTTAACAGGGGTGAGGGTAGGTTTTTACGCGGGAAAGAAAATAGTAATATACTATGTTTCCTATTTTCATTCCAAGGTGTTCTTATCATGAGGAAAAACCCCTATTCGACAGATGCCGAATATATATTATATACGCATGCGTCAGGTGAGAGGGGAGAGGAAGATATGCGAAAGGAATTTCAATTTTGGTTGCGTGTTATCCACTTTTTTTCCCTCTCTCATACGGATAACTTTCTCGGCATTTTATGACTCTTCTCGCCCCTTTCGCATAATATTGCCTCGATTTGACGAGTTTTTTTTTCTTTCGCCACTCCCGAATATGTTACAATTTTTTTTTCTCTATCTCTTCGGATATAAGATGGTTTTCTCAAGCGTTTAAGTCTCCTTTTTTGTCATATTTTCACCACCTCATCTACCTGGAAAGTTGAAGCCTTCTTGAGATGCAGAGATATAACGATTTTTACGATGATTCCTGGCACCGGGATAGTTCTTTTGCAGGTTGGGTTAGAACTGGAGAGAGTGGAGGGAGTGTCAAATTGCCAACTGCATTCCTGATCAGCTGGCCTAGGGAAGCGCCAGGATTTGTTCGGGTTGCTTGCTATTGCCACGAAAGTGCATTTCCCCAAGTATTATTGATGGTTTAGGCTTTTGATAGATAGATATGTATACGTTGTAAATAAAACGCGGGAAGAAACATATTTTCTCATCTTATAACAGGGTTTATGTGCGCGTTGCGCATACAGATGAAAAGGTAGAGAGGTAGGTAAAAGGTGGATTCTATCACATATAAGATCTGTATGCGATAGAGTAAAGAATATTAGGGTAGGGATTTATTTTTATTCTATTTCTTTATAAAAATACGTGTAACCCAGCAGTTTTTTTCTTTCAAATTTTGCGAGGCATATGATAGGGTAACCAGAAAGGGGTAGATTTTTCCGGATAGGAATTTGCTTTGTTGTTTCGACTCTGTTTTAGCAGTCACTGCATCATGTCTCCGAATGGATTTCGCCCACCTTGAGCGAAAAAAGTATAAATCTGCAATATGTTTTAATTGGATATGGAGTTAATTAGCGCTGTTGATAAAAATCATATTTATTAAAATACAATCAACTTACTTTCATGTTGTTCAGATAATTACGCAACACTGGATGAATTGCATGAAAATTTCACACAAATACGAAAAAATTCAGATTTATTGGTAAAAGTTAAATAATTTTTAAATTTCTCAACAAATTTTTTTTCATTGAAGACGGATTTTTATTTAAAAATATCTTTGTATCTTAATAAATTGCAAGTTCTTGAAAAACTTCTTTCTAACAAGTTTTTTTTTTTTACTGAAATATTATTAATCTATCTCTAAAATTGTTTATTTCATCTTCAGCCAACAGAAAAATTTGGCTTCCAATATTCTTAATTTCATTTAATTGAAGCGCTTAACTGAATATTACTATTCTAAGAGTTCGAACCTGCATTTGAATCATTGTTACTTTACATCAACAATAATATAAAAACTAGTCAATTCCTATTTAGGTAAACAAAGAAAAATTTCATTTTAGTTACTCTTTATTAAATAATTAAAATTGATTTAAATATGTATATACATAGACAGAATCACAAAATTAATGGCAAAACAGAAAGCGATTTCCATTTTTTTTCTATATATGTGTGGAATTATAAAAAAAAATTGCCTTTATTATTTATTCATTAATTAAGTTTAATTCTTGCAATAAATAGTATATTAAAAATAAATCACTTTCTCAGAAATTATGCCATTCCAGGTGGACTTGAACCTAGACCTTGGATTAGAAGTCCAACGCGCTATCTATTTGCTTCTGGGACACAAAGAGCGATTTTCCTTTCATATATAGTGTTAGGCTATTAGTTTGTTACTATTATTCATTAATTTCATAGAATTATGAATTAATACTTGAAAAAACTGTATAACATCAAATGCATCCGCTACAAGTTTAAAAAATGTATTTGAACTTGAGTGAATGAATAGAACAAAGTATTTTATTAATGATTGAAAATTTGAACAAGATATATATATATATATTGTAGGATATTCCATAGAACTTTCTCTTTTTTGTAAAAGGTTAGATCATCCCTTTGCAGAGGACGGCAATGTTAGTCAAAAAGCATTCCATAGCAACGCCATCTAGCGTGCTTATTAAAAAGCTGACTCGTTTGGTTTCGTCAGAGGCCCTCTAACTATAGGCTAGTACAGCGTGTCCGCGCTCCTTCGCCACAACTGGCGGTAAGTCACCTGCATCTCACATAATGAATTTTATTTAATCTTTAACGTCCTCCTAAAAGAAATCTGTCCTTCCTATATTAATGTCCTATATTTTAAATGCCTACATGTTCTTAATTTCCTTTTTGTAAATATTCCCCGTGTAATACTTTCCTAAACTTGTAATAAATATTTAGTTTCTTTAAACTATTTGTATTTCTATTTCCAAAGTTAACCCGTACATCCTAAAAAACCCTAACACCCTGCCAAATAAAACCCCGCAATCTGAAGAATCTAACTTTTTTTGGAAGTTTCGATATATTCCCACATATATATACAAATATTATATATCTTATCTATACTATCTATATACAGTGGTACCTCGACATACGAGTTTAATTCGTCCGCAACCTTGCTCGTATCTTGAATTACTCGTATCTCGATGCAAATTTCCCCATGCAAAACAATTGAACTACCATTAATCCGTTCCAACCCCAAAATGTCACCCCAGTTATTTTTGTTACGTGGTTTTTGATAATAAAAACGTATTTATAAATGACAATATTTATTGTACAAAACAAAAAAGAGAATGTAAAGAAATAAATTAGATATCCTCACTGGTCCTTTGCCTTTTTTCGCTACATTTTCTCTCTTTCACCTGTAGGCCGTTTAGAAAAAACATGTCCAAGAGTTTGTTTCTTCCTCCCTCTCAGAATGTTCCGGAAATGAGTTAGGCAAGTGTCATTAAAAAGATCAGATGCACGACCTGTTGCAACTTTTTCTGGGTGTTTCTTTTCCACGAACTGTGAAACTCTCTCCCACATTCCTAAGATCTCCTTTATCTCACTTGTAGAAATAACCTCCTCCTCTGACTCCTCGAAACCAATTTCTTGCATAACCTCCGTATGCGGCTGTGACTGTAACTCTTGTATCTCCTCAGTCGTCAGTCCTGGTCTCATCTTTTTCTTGCACTTGACTTTTTACAAAACTTTCTTCCGATCCATGGTTATAAACATAAATGAACTACAACTGTAAATGTAAATGTAAACGCAACACAAAACGTGAACGCAACTACACAACTTATCACAGCGGAAGCACGCTGCTAACTGATTCACTGACCGTGATGGGCGCGACCGCGTGGCGCGCGGTCACGTGCTACTACCGGCCGACCTGCTAAATCGAACTCGTACCTCGAATTTCGCTCGTAACTCAAAGCAAAAAATCACTCGCTCGCCGGCTCGTATCTCGAAAAACTCGTATGTTGGGGCACTCGTATGTCGAGGTACCACTGTATATAGGGAGAGAGCGACTTATAGTAAAAATTGAAAAATAATATTATTTTCTTTTGAGAAGTATTTTGAAGTAAGATATAACTTAAAACTCATTTTCAGTACGTATTTCAAAACGTATTTCTCAGTACGTGATGAAAAATAGAATGATAAGCTTTCACATTATTCAAGGTCATTCTACAGTTCACCATGCATCTGTACCGAGAAGTAGCGTGCTTTTATTTTTCAATTTGTATATTAAGATTTTTTGAAGCATTATCTGTTTAATTATGAAACACCATGTAAGCAATTAGCCAGTCTCTTACAGTAGTTTGTATCAAAAATAAATCTACAAAAAAATTTACATGAGGTACAATAATGTAACTTTTTTTCTTCAAATTTTCAAAATTTACCTATGCAGAAAAATGTTCTATGGTATAAAAGAGAAGAAAAAATAAAATAAAATATTAATTTTTAAGTTAAGTACTACCACTAAAAAAGTTTAGGTATTTGAGCTTTTTTTAGAGTAAAAAGTTAAAGTAATTATTGTTAAAACAAAACAGGTATTTTAATGCTTTAACTTTTACCGTGAAGAAAGGATAAATACTAAATAGTTATATAAGAATAAACACATCAGGTATATATATTAGCAGATTCATTACCATTAATTTCCTTACAGAAGTCTTAACTATAGAAATTACAGCGCAAGGTCATGAGGGAAAAAATCTTGTATCGAATTGATTCGAAGGTGCGGAAAGAGAGATATTGGTTGTGAAATGCTGCAATATACATTGTGCTATTAATTACTCAGTATTCCCTTATCAGTAGTTATCCCCTTTGGGTATTTATTTTGTAGAAAAATAATTATTTTGAGTCTAAAACTGTCTAAATAAAATCGAGTGTTATTTTATTTTTTTTCGAAAATTTAGCC
>BMAO01029261.1:0-25770 GCA_019973975.1 Trichonephila clavata
ATGTATGTATGTATGTATGTATGTATGTATGTATGTATGTATGTATGTATGTATGTATGTATGTATGTATGTAATTTGTTCGGGTGGAATCTTGCAACTCAATTTTGAAGCTGATATCTTCACCACATTGAGCTGAAATTTTGTATACACGTTTAGTTTGGATGACAATGCATGTTTTGACCATTTATATTCCGATATTGCAATTAAAAAACGTTACACTAGTTTTGGACGCCAACTTCGATATATCTGCATTGTTGTAATTATGTTATTATTAGAACAATGACAAAAGTTGGCGTCGAAAATCGGTTTTCAGCCAAACTGGAATTTCATAACGTTGCGCTATTGACTGTATTAATTAACTTTGTCAAAAAATAATTACATTTCTACAACGTAAAAATAATCTAATTTCTACAATGTATGCAATTTTTTTTTACAAATTTCTATGTATTTACTTGGATTTAAATCCAAAACAAAAAAAGTAAAGCTGTTTTTCAAGTAGATTGGTACATTAAATACCTTACTCAACGCTGCCAAGTTTAACTGAGATGGAGTATTGTGGAAATTCTTTAAAAAATTTATCTAACTTTAATCTATGAAACTCAGACAAAGAATAATTACAGAATCGGAAAGATCATTTTTTATATATCTTACCTATCAAAAAGGAATCCACTAGGAAAACAATAAGAGAAAAATATTATCCAGAAATGCAATGTATTTACAATTAAAAAAATAATTTTTTATTAAAATGAATGAATTTTTTAAATGAATTTTCTATAATTTTAAGCCTGCAAGTAATTTAAATATACCTCATTTTATCACCAGTAATCTAAACACACACTACGACATGTGTCCTTAAATTTAATTACAGATAGAATCTGTTAATTTTATTTGAGTTTTTTTTTTTTTTAAATTACGGCAATTTTGTTTTTTTAGATAAGTTAGGCACATTGTAAAACTAGTTCAAGGTTATTGATATCCATAAAATGTGCCAAAAGAGAATAATTTGCAAAATGACTTGAAATGTTTTAAAAATAAGGAGAGAAAAAAATCGAATCTTCGAAGAAAAATTTCGTTAAATTTGGAGTCATTTTACGAAGAGTAATATGTGCTTGGTTCCAGGAAAAAGTTCTTAAAATAGAGAAATTCCCAAAATAGAGGTTCGTTATACATGGAAGTCTGACTGTATAAAAATAATGCGATGGTTAATTATTTTTTCAAAATCACGTTTCTAAAGATGACCTGAGCAATTAAAAAAACATAGATTCTTACGTAGAAGATATTCAATGTCCAACAAAAAAATTATCATTAGTTGATAAAACTTGCTTTTTTGATTACAACATGCGTTTTGAAATTTAAGCATTTTATTGATTAATACAAATCTTTAAATGCCTTTTGAAGTTTTTTAATAAATAACTAGATTTTTCTTCGAAGATGTTAGAGAAATATATCCCTTACCTTCAAAATATTTCAAATAAATAATATATTCTTTAAGATTTTTCAAAAAATAGTCAAAATTTTAATTAAACATTGAATAACTTCGTCATTTACGAAGATAATCTCACGAAACCTTTTTTTCGTATGTAGAACAATATTACCCAAGATCTGCACGAAGATTGAAAACATTGCTTAAAAATTACGGATTTAAAAAGATTGTGTTTTTCGTCTAATACCCTTTTTGCGAGAACAGATTCAGCTAAACCAGGGATGGCAAACCAACGTTGAATGAGTTGAACAGGTTGAGAAGCCTGTCCAGCGATAACTAAAAAGTAAAAAATAAATTAAAAGTAAAAAAACTTTTTTAAAAACAAGCTTTTATTTAAAAGCGCTAAAAAGAATAAAATACATTTTTCCTTTAAAACTTTTTTTACTATCAACTTATAACGTCATTACACAATTTATATGATATAAAAGCTTGTCGCGAGATTTACCTGTGTAGATAAACAAGTAAAATAAATAACTTGACCTGACTGATTTTAATTTTTAAAAATTCAAACTAAGTAAATACGAGTACTTAAATATTGCGACAAGCTTTTATATCATATAAATTGTGTAATGACGTTATAAGTTGATAGTAAAAAAAGTTTTAAAGGAAAAATGTATTTTATTCTTTTTAGCGCTTTTAAATAAAAGCTTGTTTTTATAAAAAGTTTTTTACTTTTAATTTACTATACAATGAAATTCAAAAAGAGAAAGTGAAATAATTTGCTTAAGGTACTAAATAAATCCAATGTCTTCCCTACCATACTAGCTGCACCATCTGTTGATACAGAAACTATTTTCTGAAGGTCAATATCAAGTTCTTTAAATGCAATATCAAATTCTTTAAAAATATAAAGACCGGTACTCTTCCTTTTCAAGTTATTAGTTTTATTAACTCCTCTTTCATTATATTTCCATACTTATTCCGAAAAAAAACTGCTAACTGTGTGCATAACCATTTACATCATGACTGTCATCTAAAGCAATTGAATACATTTCTGCATAATTTAAGTCGTTATGTATTTGCGAAACAATATTTTTTTCTAATTCTATTACTCGATCTTTAATTATATTACGTCTTATAGGTACTCTTTTATACGCTTTATAATCGTCTTTTTCTTTAAAATGAGCAATCAATGTAAGACTACATCTTAAGAACGCTTTTTTTACTCTATTGGACCCTTCTAGAGCGAATACACGATGCGATACGAGTGGCCATACAAGTACCGTAGGATGTCCTGAGACATCTCGTTCCATAGTTGCTGTAAACACGCCTCCAGTTCAACCAAAGTCGTAGGCTGTCCAACTTGCTGTCTCAAATGATCCCAGATATGCTTGATTGGTAAGACATCTGGGGATAGAGCAGGCCAGGGAAGGGTGGTAATGTGGCGAAGGCAGTCTTGGGACATTGCTGTATGTTGCCGATCATTGTCCTGTTGAAAAATAGCTCCTGGGAGCCCTGCCATGAGTGACAACACATGTGGCTCAAGGATGTCATGGATGTACCTCTTGGATGTCATTGTGTCATGGATCAATATCAGGGATGTTCGTGTATCGTAAACAATGACACCATATACCATCACACATCATCAGTACGTCGTTGTAAAGCAAAGACACGATTCACCACGGGCCTCCACACTCGAACACGATTACCATAACTGCTCCAATTGAATCTAGATTCGTCGCTGAAACGACATGGTTTCATTCCGTTGCAGTCGGATCTTGGAATGCGCGACACCACTCCAAACGGAGGTGTCGTTAGGTGAGTATCATTGGCAGCACACGTAATGGTTGCCGCGATACCGGATATCCTTCAGCCAGGCACCTTGCGCTGGATCAGGAAGACACATGATACCGTAGTGAAGGTACTGCCTGTGTATGGACAGCAGCTAATGAGGTAGTTGGCTCTACGCGTGCGTGTCGTATGATGTGACGGTCTTTTCGATGACTGGTCTCTCGAGAGCGTTCTGAGCCTGGTGGTCGTGTAAATGACGTATCTTCTGTCCACTGGTCCTAACATCTTCTAAAAGTCAAATCAGAAAGGCCAACTTGACGACCTACTCTCCAAGATGACCACACAGCTTCCATCATCTCGATGATTCATCCCTTCTCGAACACTGACAACAGCGCATATTGTCTTCGATGGTGGCGTAACGGCATGTCTACTTCAGCGTTTCCTTTGCAAAAGATGAAGTACACTCAAACAAGCTCTGCTTACATGTTTTATACTCCGAGGAGAATGAAGTTCAATGCCCTCTAGGGACATTAGACATTCACATTGCATTTCTAATCATTTGCATATTTGCCCGACATGTACCTTCATGCCAAGTTTCGTTACAATTCCACTATTATTTCTTGGAGCGCAAATTTTTATGACAATGAGTGTACATACACATTACTTTGAAATGCGATTGAAATGGATGCCACTAAGTTCAACACTGGTACTGACTGGTACACAGGCGCGCCTTAAATTTCGAGCAAAAGATTGCTAGAATCAAGAATAACTATCATGCGCATGGTGCCCATTGGCACCTCACAAGGTGAAACAGAGAGGGGACGATACAAGAGCTATGAAAGTCTTTTTCTACAAATATAACTGAACATAACCTTACAAAAGAGCATTTTATCCGAAGAAAGTGCTTTAAATATGGTTACTTGCTTTGGTTTGTCGATTTTTTCAACAAACAAAATGTAAGTAAAATAATACACTTTATTTGGCATTTTGTAAGCACTTTGGCTTTATTTCAAATACTACATACTTTCATATCCATTTGTTATCATTTGTAGTAACTTTGGAGCTATAATTATCAAACTGAAAGTTATAGCAAGCATTTAAATTGCTTTTGTGTCAATGCAGTGCTTGAAAAAATAGAAATATAATATAAATAATCCATATTAATTAGAAAATCTAAATAAACCCACGTAAGCAAACAACTGGTTGCCCAGCAATCGTGAGTCAGTTAAAAAGCTTGCGTGGGTCAGTGTCTGACCTACGGGTCATAGGTTCGCCATCATTGCTATATACTGTCTACTTTTAAAGATCTCAGGCAGGACCTACTTTTGTATAGGGGCCCAGGGCCTCAAAGAGTCTTAAGACATCCCTGGTGTCAACACATAGTGGGGGGGGGAGAAGAGATGTAATTGAAGAGAAAGGCTGTGAGAGGAAAAGTTTTGTATTAAAAATGTTGCACTTATAATAGTTTTGAACAGCCGAAAAAAATCGGCAGGGTAATTTTGTCTTTGAAAGCAGTGCTGAGAGGTTGGAATCATGTTGTGTACTTCACAGAGGTTCTGGATTCTAGTCAGAATATTTCTTTCCTACAGAGCATATGAAACTAATCAATCTACATTTGTCGGAAAATTTAGGTTAATTGCTCAGTTTAGGTAAAATTGTTATATGTGAGTTTTTCCCTATTTATCTGGAAAATAATTAAGTACAATGCACTTGTTAAAATATTTTGCCATAAGAATTACTGCATTTCAGGCTAGGCTTTTGAGTGCAATATTTTTTTGATTGAATTCTTTCCTAAAGCTTTGCTTTTTCCTGGTTTTGGATGATATTTACCATTAATTGTGGAAATCGGTAGTACGGTATAGAAAAGATCTATCATTCCTTTCAATTTTTCAATTAAAACCTCCAGATTTTTAGGGAAAAACGTTTTCCAGTGAGCATTGGTATTAGTAAGTTAAAGTGGAACTTTAAACAATGGATATCTTTATACGTAAGATAACTTTAAAAAGTTGCATGATAGACAAAATGTTCTAAAGAATAAATGCATACTTCTACATTATAAATGCTCCTTTGAAATATTGAACAGATGTTAAATCCTTGGTATTGCTTACTTACAATAGCTCATATATAATACAATTAGTGCTTTATGAGAAATTGCAATAAATTCTAACGGAATTTCTTCTTTAAAAAGAGAAAATTGGTCATCACGTTGGTATTTACAATTCTAAAAAATTTTCTTGGCATTTTCCATTATTATATTCATACCTAATTTATCACAGTTTCTCTAGTTATTGTAAATAAACATAGTCAGAATATGGAGAATAAGGAATATTTTAAATGAGGAATATTGAGTTATTTTATGTTGCAATGAATACTTCCGGTTGTCCGTTTCTGTCCAGCATAAAATTCTATTTGCCAAGCATTTTTTCGATTTATTCATAATTTTGAACAATGATCATATGATTTCATGATGAACCAGACATCCACAAGCTGGCATTCTCGTTGTCCATATCCACCTCATGCCAAGAGGCCACTTTTGCCTCTCGCCAAGAGCCAATGTCCATCTCACATCAAGAGGCCCCACTCTACCACGCCTCACGAAAAAATTTAGCGTGCATCTTTCTTTTTTATGTGATGAGTCTTCAGCAGAATAGGAACTTGAACATTTGATTTGATTGAAATATCATTGACAGCTTAATGCTATGACACCTCAGTTAATGTAGCTTCAAAATGACTTCAATAATACAGTAGAACGTCGTTTATCAGAACGTTTATTATCCGGAGTGATATCCGAACCAAAGTCCGGATACGTTTTCGAACAGTGCAATGCTCAACAGTTGTTTCGTGTGAGGCCAAATGTGACAGGAAACCCCAAGGTGAGGGTTATTTGGGGAATTTCATTTGTGTGATCTGATAAACATCTGAGCGGGATATTAGGTCAGTTTGTTTCCAAGTGAGGGGTGTATAAGGGCTCTTTTGTTGAGTTTTGTTCATGTAGAAACCTGGATGGCATGCGATGTAGAAGACTGTGAATTTCAAATGCTAAATGATGACGATATTGTGACTTCCGTGCAAGAAGAATCAGACCCTGTCGACGATGAATCGGATGAAGACGAGGACAACAGCAACGAAAGTAGCAAGGGTCCATCAAATGCTGACGTATTTTTCTGCGTTAGAGACAGCTATGGAGGGGTACGAACAACAATCAGAGCGCTGTCCTACTCATCTACTGCTCCTGAAGAGACCCAGAGGCCTTGCATTGAAAAAACGAAGGTGTACAGTCTAAAACGAAAAATAAGTAATTGTTTTCCCCAATCAAGGTAAATTGCAGTATTTTTTACCTATTTGGGTTTTTCTTCAAGCACTTTTCCCGCTGATTTTTAATATTTGTATAGTGTCCAGTATGATATACTGCATGAATCGCATTTTGTTTTCGGTTATCCGAACAATCGCGTATCTGAACGGTGTCCAGTCCCAATTGATTCGGATAAATGACGTTCTACTGTATATCAGTGGCGTAACGGAAAATAATTGGGCCCCCCGCAAGGTCAGTTCTTGGGCCCCCAAGCCAATATATATATATGCTAGAAAAAGTCTGCGTTCATCTACTACTGCGTACATAAACAACGAAAAAAAAATTTAAAAACCCGAATTTGAAATTTTTTAAAAATGTTTTATTTAGTTCATTCCAAGTATTGGGAATTACAAAAGTAAACTCGTTTTTTTTCCATAGATTTTGAAATAAAACAGATTTATAGCGATACCAACAATAATCAAGTAGAAAAAGTCTGCGTTCACTGTTTTAGTAGTAATTATAAATTTATTTAAAAACGATAATGAGCTATTTAATAGCTGCAGTGGCGTAACGGAAAATAATAAGGCCCACCCCCTCACAAGGTCAGTTTTTGGACCCCAAGCCAGATTTTACAAAGGATTACAAAATCAACATAATGTACCGAGACACATCACCTAAAAATATTTAAACATTAAACTTATAACTGAATACAAAATCAACCTGAGTCTGAATAAACGAAGTAAATAACCTTTAACATTAGAGAGTATTTATGGTATTTATTAAAATGGAAAATCTTTCTAACAACAGTCGAAAGATAACCTGGTAACTTAAATAAAAACAATACATTAAGAAAGACACGAAAACTGTAAAATAATTTTCGTTTTCAAATTCTTGCGAAAGAAAAAAGATATCGCTTACCTTATTCTTTACGACAACTTTTCTTTAGATAGAGTATCCTTATCAGGTGAAATGTCCGAAATTGTGTTTTTTCTAGTGAATTAATTTTCATTTCCATGATTTGTTAATCAGGTTCACTAGCATTACTATTAATAGTACTTGCACAAGATTATGCACTTGCAGATATAAAACTTATCCAATTTTGCACATTTACAACTTATATAATGCTCATTTTCCTTTCGAATTTTTCGTTTTGGAGAAACGTTCAAAGTTTTTTTGAACTCCACTCATTTAAAAGCCGCGTTTCTTCTTGTCCAATTGACAAAATACCATTTTTTGAACCAAAATATTAAATTCCGATAAAAAAATACAGTTCTAATTATGAAAGAGAGAAGTGAGATGTGGAAATGTTTTTATCGCGCGTTAAGGGACACACCCTAAATTTAAGTGCATTAAATATAAAAATAGAAATGCCTGTTCTTTATGAAAGCAATTTTGTGAAACGTTTCTCATTAAGCTTTATTTGATTGAATACTCATAAGTCTGACCAAATTATTATTTAAATGCTATCTATGGTTTTCCAAGTATCGTAATACTATTTCACGTGAAAAAAGCATAACAGATGTACGTTATTTACGACTTCGCTAAAAGAAAATGAAATACATGAGGGGGAACTAAAGTTTCCAAAAGTTAATCTGCAACTTCGGTAGAAAGTAAATCATGTCTTTTTTTCTCTCTACTGCTAATGTAAAGTATACTATAATAAATAGTGATGATTTCTTTATCTTCCTAGCATTATATCCCCGAGTCTCCAGCTGACTTTTATTTTATCTGTTAGTAATTTGGGCTTGAAAAAACACCACTAAAGAAAAGTATCTCTCGTCTCTGGGATTACAGTACATCAAACAAAATGTTTTTTGATTTGGTTATTGGATCAAAGATAACTAATGAGCGCATTGAAATTTTGATTTTGAATGATGTTATATCACCAATTGGAAAATCGCTTAAAAGTTGGATTTTAAAAAATCGAAAGCGAATTTTGAGAAAATCTACATGAAGGGCGTCAGTCAGGCTTTGGTCCCCCTAGAAGCCTTGGGCTCCCCACATGCAGTGCTGGGTGTACGTTACGCACGCCTATGCTGTATATACAGGTCCGGCTTTAGCAATTTTGCCGTCCCAGAAAGAAATGAAAAATGCCGCCCCTTTCCCCAAAGTAAGAAAAAACTATTATTAAAAAAGATAAAAATTGTTCATTAATGCACACCTATAAAACTTGAATATTCCTTGCATATATATATATATATATGTGTGTGTGTGTATATATCACTTTGTTCAGCTATTTCATGTTTGATAGCCAATGTAGCTAAGTCATTTAATCTATCGTTAGAATTTGTGAACTGTAAGAAATTTTTTATTAATTTTAATTTTGAAAAACTAATATCTACACTTGCCAAACTTTTTGCAAAGAAAGCAAAATAAATGCAATAGCAAGATTTGGAGCAAATTCTAAAACAGAAATAAATTTTAAAACATCAACTGGGCTTTTTTTTTCTTTTTCTGCCTGCTAAAGCTGAAACTGACATAATCTCATCTGCTCAGTCAAGCGCGTTTACATATAATGATTCTCCGTCGGTCAACATCATTTCTAAATTTTTACAGTTTTTAATTAATTAAGGATATCTCTTAAATCATATATATTGTACAAAAATGAAAACAATTACTGTCAGTACTCATTAAATTAAATCTGCATTCCAAAGCATTAACTGCTTCGTTCAATGTAAAAAAATAAAACTCAATCTTGAATTTTAATTTAATTTCCTCAGAGAAAACTCAGCGTAGAAATACATTGTATTCCTGGCATTCAGATTTTCACATTTTAGTGTTGATGTTTTCTGAAAATATTACCAGCGTAATTAAAAGGGTAGTTAAATGATTTCTCGCGAATTCACATTTTAAACTTTTTTGTCCCAAAATCAGGTTTATATTTTCCATATCACATGACATTAAAATTTTTTTTTTCTTTCAAAGGCAAGATTTTGTTCAACTTGATTGAAATTTCGATTATGTAAAGTTGGCAACAGATTATATACTGTTTAGTGTTAGTAAACATTTTTTCGGGTACATGCAAATAATATATATTTTTTTTTGCTCCTTTTCAAGTATAAGTGAAACACATTCGAAGTGCTGTAAGATTCTGAATTTTTGTACGACTGCAAAGAGATGGCTCTTAGAAGAACGCAATTTATTGCTAGAACAGTTCTCGTTAAAGATGGAAATGTGGATGGTGCTATCTCTGTTTTGAATAGAATTTTAAGTTCTGAAGGAGTATTTGCACATTTTCGCCGTCGCCGATATTATGAAAAACCATGGCAGACTAGACGACGTGTAAATATAGAAATTTGCAAAGCAATTTATAATGAAGATATGACAAATAAAATATCATTTACAATGAGAAAAAATAGGGAAGATGCTTGGCCTGGTTGTTGAATTTGTAGTTGCAATGTATCAATGGAAAAAGACAAATGAAATTTAATACTGCTAAGGGAATCATGAACGATTTCATATTCACATTACTTGTATTGCAAATAGCATATACGCATTGTGTAATGCAATAAATTTACAATGTGTTTCACTGTTCAATTTTTCCTCGTCTGATTACTGTGTGCATTTGCATGTTGCTAACGTACTTTAAAAATTAGAATGGCAAAAAAATTACTTGGTTTTAATCAACTGTTATATAATGTTTCTGTTGATGGAAGGTATGCTATGTTGGTACAGCTATGCTTGAATAGAAAATGAATTTTCAGATTTCTGTGGTAGGAACGAGTACACAATATTTAAATAATATCAGTTCGATGATTTAACTTAGATTGTCATTTATAAAAGGAATATCATTATATTTGTTGCCATTACTTAGATAGATGAGTAATTCTGATCTAATTAGTATTTTTGTACCATGTTTTTTTTTAATTCATTAGAAGTGTGTTAATTAGTTTTAAACTTCTAAGACATTTCTAACATTTGACAAATCTTGAAAATATATTTATCACGTTTAAAATATTATATACAAAAAATTATCTTGGATCTATGTTTTTGTGTATGTATATGGATAGATTAATATATTTATTATATAATCATTTGGGCCTTGGGTAGCCTAGTGGTTAGAGCATCGGACTCCAGACCCGAGGGCCTGGGTTTGATGCCCGATGCCACTAAATACCACCGAGTATAGATGGAGTACGTGCTCGTTAAATCAGTGGGTCCGAAAGTCTTGTGGGCGGTCGCAGCAGAAACCACGAGTGCATGGGGCTGGAGAATATTTCCCTCCACTTCAGTTCCATGCCAAAATTGTGGAGGTGGAGATAGGTGGTGTCGCCATCCATCGTTAAGAAGTCCAACCTGTCTCATAGGCACTGGCAACTTTCATTCCTTCCCTGCGGGAAGGACACGACAACAACAACATATAATCATTTATTTTATGGACATAAGCTATATTTATTTACTTAGAATGAGGTATTAATTTATATTTTGTCTTCTTTGCCTAGTCATAATTCAAAATTGCTATGTATCCTGTAGCTCTGGTGCAGAGTTAACAAAAATTAACAATATTAAGTATAGTTACAAAGTAGGCCTTAAACTGATGGAAGATCTAAAATTTTGGATGGAAATATAATTATTTTGTAGTGCATAATGAAAGGCTTATATTACACAGTAATGTAAGTATTATGAGTAATTACAAAATTGACTGAACTAATTAAGTTTGGGTATAATTTTAATTTTAAAAATGAAAATTTCATATACATCAGAATTTTTGGTAATTATACAAAATGAAATATATATGGAAAACAAAAGTTTGTGTCATCAAAAATTAACTTTATTTGAATAGTTACACATAAAGGATACTTAAAATATATTATTTAAGAATAAATTCTTTGATTTTTCTTTAATAGTTGTCATATTTTTAATTTTTTAAATATAATATTTAAAGTAGCATATTTGATTAATAACTTGTATTTCAATAAGAATTAAAATATCACAAAATTTTAATTTATAAAAAATGCATAAAGAAGTTAAAATGTCCAATGAAATGCCATTTTGAAAAACTTTAGTCAACCGAATAAGAAAATATTTCATTAATTTTGATTTTAATTTGTCTTCTCTTCTCTTCTCTATAATCATTGATATTATACTCTATCTCACTGACTATTTATGTATTATTTGGTGGGGACATTCATTTTCAGTGAGCTGGTCATTTGTTCTAGCTTAAAGTGCCAATATGGCTGTTTGGAAGAAAACTGGAGTTATATATATATAGAGAGAGAGAGGATAATCCTTGCAAATAGCCCATTGTTACATTCCCTTGTGATTTATCGGCAGTACATAATCTCTGCAAGTCTCCATCTGTATCAATATGTTATATGGAAACTTATTAAGAGTTTAGTTTGAAAATACTTGACTACATTTTATATGAAATTATAGTTTTACATTTTGTGCTGCTAAATATGTTTTGGAAGTATTTGAACATATTGAATGAGATGTTTTTTTTTTTTAAATCCTATTCTAATCTCTTACCTTTCAGTCATAAGCCAATGAGCCCAGTACAATGTAGAATGTTCATGCTATTGCATTGATCTTAAATTATTGTATGGAATTAACAAATTGCATATTAAAGAGTTACCCGAATTTGTATTTGATATAAATGTTTTTTTCTCTAGAATGGTACTGGTTTTGTATAGGGTTGTAAAGTACTGTATGTTAAGTTATAAGTAGAGTAAGGGTCTCCGAAATATAGCTTGTGTGTGTGTGTGCGTGCATAACCACCATTTTGACCTACATTTATCTTGATTATATTTTAAAATTAAAACATTGTAAATAAATCATATAAACCAATTACGAAACAATAACTGATATATTTAATGAAAAGCTTATACTGCACAGTAAAATTTTTGATTAAGTATTATGAGTAGTTACAAAATTGACTGAACTGATTAAGCTTGAGTATAATTTTAATTTTAAAAATGAAAATTTCATATATCTCAGAATTTTTGGTAATTATATAAAATGAAATATATGTGGAAAACAATGGTTAAAGGAAAAAAATTTAAACATTTTAACTACAATTTAGTATGTTGGTAAGATTAACAACCTAGGTCTTAGGATTTAGTGTAGTCATTAGGCTAAAAAGTTTGCTAACCCCTGGTTTAGAGTTTCAATTCCTTAACTATATGTCTTATTACTTGGCTTTAATATCTTCAATTAGTATGAGAAAAGTCAGATACCAGTTGAGGTGCCTGCATTTAAAATTGGTTAAAAGTTATTTATAGTATCTCTCTCCAGTATACCATCATGTTGATCACCATAAACTAAGTGTATGAATTTCAAATTAAACTTTAAGTAAATAATTATAATCAAAATGTTAATTTAGAGGATTTTTTTATAATGTGACTCATAGGCAAAACTAAATTTTTAGAGCCCTTCAATTTAACAAATTTTTTTATTATATTAAAAAAAAATCTGAATTTTTTTGATGGTTCATTCTACATTTATAGGGCATGATTTCAAAAGAAACTTCAATCAAGTGTAACCAGATTTACCTATTTAACAGCTTTTTTTTCTAAATTTACTGGCGTTAATTTGCTGTTACAAGGTGACAGCATAAATTTTATTAAAAAAAAGACCACCATTTCAGTGTTTCTTGCCAGAATCAAGCTAAAGGAATATAAAACTGGACGTCACTAATTTTAACACTTTTTCAATTTGTTTCAGACAATCTGCCAGAAAAATAATGTTTTAACCTATGTTCACAACATTTAAATGCCCTTTATTCAGGTTTTGAAACTAGGTTTGAGAATCCTTTGACTATGCTAATATCACAGTAGGTAATGAATTCATGTTGTCACATTAAAAAAAATGTCTGATTACAAAAAGAACTGATTTTAAAAGCCCTTACAATCTTAAAGTTTGGAAACAAATTTCAGCAATTTTGGCTTTAAAAAGATGTATGTTATTTATCTTGAATTATGGAACATCTTAAGAAAGTTTTTAATTGCTTTTCCCCAGAGAGGAGTTTCAGTGCTCTTGCCAATCTTCAAAAGAAAAAAGGATACTACTAACCAAGGAGATTTAGGGTTAAACTTGAAAGATTATGCAAGGCTAAATGTTTAAAATTTGTTATTGAAGCAACAGATTCATCCCACCTATTAAAAACATTTGTTTGTTGCTCAGCTATTTATGTAACTATTTCATATATTAATTTAATTTGCATGTGTGTGTTTCTTTAAACTCTCTACTTAACTACAGTTAGAAACATAAAACCTTAAAAGTAAGTAGTGCCTTACCTGCTGTCAAAAAACATTTAAACTGACAAATTTCTAAAATTTTACATTATGTAAGTAGGGGTCCATGAGACAAAAAAGTTTGGGAACCTCTGGTCTAGTCTATCGGTGTAAATTATAATGAAAAGTGTTTGCTAAGCAGAATATTTGACTTCAGATACCAAGCAAATTGGAATGTGTGGCTTTAAAAGGCACAAACAAGATTATTTCATTAATTCTTGGGGTAGATAACATTCTCAGAGAAATTATATTGGAATGAAAACTTGTAAATATCATTCCTTTTTCAGTAATAAATAAAGCTGTCAACTTTGCAAATGTATTTAACTTTTGTCTGCATAGAGAAAGGGGGTTTGACATTTTAGAATAACTACTGCTGCATTATGCAAGACTAGTGTTCATAAGCTTTTATAAATATTTTTGTGTGCTTAAGGTCGCAATTCTCTAGTAACTAATCAGTTTGGCGAAGGCAGTTGAATGTTCAAATCTGACATGCATGCTATTAAAAGGTAAAAAGTTTTTTTATGAAAAAAATATTAAAACTTCTCCAATTCAGTAGTTTTACAATCTGTTATCTACTCCTTATATTTTTTCTTTTACTTAAAATTATAATATATTTAAAATATATTCTTCTAAATGGGGATTTTTTGTGTTTTTTTCCTTTCTAAATGCTTTTAATTTGGAAATCGTATCAAAACTCTGATTATTTTTTAACACAGGCTTTTCAATCGAGTTCTACAATCAGCTACTTTGAATAAGTATCTGTTTCTGCAACTATGACAACAGGTCTACTCAACTTTTCTTATGTTTACGGAGAAAGCAAATTTCTGAGGTTTTATTCAAAATCAGTAATCAAATAAGAAATTCATATTAAACTGTGTTTGCATCTTAAGGTGTATAATAATCGTAAAAACAGCTGCTATTTTTTACGTAGATTTTTTTCTTGTCCAAGATATAGTAACATGGCAGTAATTTCTATAATTAAAAAGACTTTCCAAGTACAATTTCTGTTTTTATATTTAACCGAGATTTTGAATCTTTGTCGTTTGCAAAATCTTCATACTAGACCTTTGACATTGTTCTTCAAAGGAATGATTTTGCATTATGTATAAATTTTTGAAACTTATACAAAAAAAAAAGCTACGTTAGAGAAGACAGTTTTCATAACTTTGAATCCTTATTGGCCAATAAGATGGATATCTGAAGTAACAACCAATTCTAATCCATTGAAAGAATATTGGTACAATTTAATTTAATGAGTGCTGACATTGCTCTTTCAAGACTTGCCTCATAGGCTAATCCTTATTATTTAAAGGCCTTATATAAGAGTTAATTTTGTATATTCGGCAACTTTATATATCTCGTTAGTAATGTTACATATTCCACAACTCATGCTCAAATATTAACATTTAGTTTGCTAAATTACAACCTACTAATTCTACATCTCATATATTCTTAATCCTTCTGAAATTGTTTCCTTAGAAGAAAGAAATTTACAAGTCAATTGCTTCATGATTTTAGAAAAGAAAGAGCAATAAAAATAAATACAGAGCATCAGTATGTTTTTTTTTTTATTATTAAAACATTTTAAATTAGTTGGTGAGTATATCATATCACAAAACAATTAAGGCTTATAAATAATACAGAAAATTTTATGGGAATACATGCATATAAGTTAGTAAATTCTAATTGTTAAAATTGTTTGAGTACACTGTTATTTTTGTAAATTTCTTCACTTTAATATATTGTAACACAAAAATGAAACCGGTACATCTTGTTGAAAAGGGGGAAAAAATTCCAACTCAATTTTTGTGGCTTTATTAAAAACTTCTGTACAGTCTCAACATTCATTCTTTACAATAGCATGGTAATATTTCTTAAGTATATCTTTGAAATTTACAATACATTAGCTTTCTGCTAGAATTAAAAGCAATCTAAAGTGCCATATTTTAATTCCTTATGGGTCTAAATAAATTGTTTGATATAACATTGAATGTGATCACAACTATGGTTAAACAATAGCTCATTGCATTCAAATTCATTCTCTTAATATTTATTATTGATCAATATGAGAAAACCTGGAATTCTGGTTCAACAGGAAATTAGATATACTGAATCTATTGAATAAGTATGAAAATTTAACATATCAGAATTATACTAATCATTTAAAGAAAATCACATCTAAATTATTCAACAAATTTAAAAATAAACATATACTTTATTCTAATCATACATATTTATGACATATTTGTTTAATTTCAAGTAAAACACCTAATATCAAATATATCTAAAAAACTTTTAACTTAGAATTAACAAAAATTTTCATCACATAACTTGAGCAAAATTTTAATAAGATGAACTAAACGATAAATGAAGATATGCCATTTTTTTTTTTTTAAATATATTTCTCTCAGTGAAAATGATAGTAAAAATGTGTTTTTAGTAACAAGTGAAATCTTGAATTACATATATTTATCAAATTTAACAACTAATAATTTCTGAACAAAATACATTAAATTTTAACAATAAAATAGTTATATCACTTTTTCAATCAATCTTGTGATTGAAATACAATAGCTTGAATCAGATATGAGAGGGCAACCATAGTCAAAATACATAATCAGTAATTTCCTCCTAAGTCAATAGTATATTTTATTTTATTATTTCTGAAATATGTGCTTGAATAAAACAGAAATAAAAGACTAAAAAATATAGTTACATATTTTGGAACAAAGTTAACAATGACGAATCCTTTAATACAAAATACCAATGATTAAGAAATTCTTGAACTATTGAGTAAGAACTCTGCTGTGGAATTTTTTTTTAAATGAAATTTTAGTTTTATTTGTACAATAAAGTAATTGAACAATGTTAATGATCATTTGAAAAAAATACATGAATAAATTTCACATTGATATATTTCACAACATTCCAATATAGGAGTTCTGCTTATGTTTATATACATAAAATAAATATTAGCATATGATGCAAATAAATCATAATATGAGTAAACAACCACTGCTTAAATATTTTTAATACAAATAGAAAATATATAATATATTGAATTTAAAAAAGAATATATTTTATTCAATACTGTAAAAGCAAAAATGCACTATATTTTTGAAGCAACAAAACAAACACAATGGCCCATATTAAATTTTTCTAAAAAATTCATTTTGCATCCAGGTACATATAATTTCCTTAACAAATTATGAATATTTCAAGCTTGCAATATTTTGTAAATTTCATGAATACTGGTCTTAAATTTTGATTACAGAATTAGTGTATAAAAAAATTAAATAAAAATCTAAGAATAAATCTTTGAAGATAAAGTTATGAAGGAAATGTGATTTTATCATCTCTTATTCATTTTGAACTTTTACAAAAGAAAATCCAACTAAATTATTTGAACAAAGTAAACATTAACAAAAATAAATAGAGGCATCAGTAGCATTTTAATCTCATATTATTCAGCAAGAAATTGATTTTAATATTAAGAAACAGAAATAAATTTATTTAAATAAAAATTGAAAGCTAATATATCAGATTACACTCAGCCAATAATTATTTTTATCATGTAAACAAATATATATATATATATCAGAATTATACCAAATTCTTAAATTTTTTTTAAAAAATTCATTAATATATAAGATCAAAAATCTTAAAAGTTTTACATTAAGCATAAGAAACAAAAATTTCACATAGTTTTACAATTACATTTTTTACAAAAGCTATTACAAAATGAGTTCATATAAAATGATCTCTATGAATAAAATTCAATGAGAAATCCAATCTACAAAATTACACATTTGAAACCAAATAACAATTTTAGAAACTTCTCTCGATTTTATAACTTCCATTTTTATTAATACAAAATATATCAAATTTTTACAAGTAACAATGTTAAAAAATCTTAAGGATAAATTTAAATACAGATAAAAACTATTTCCCATAGATATTAGGTTATTAAAATAAATCACTATAATTTACATGTCAACAGAAAACAAGCAGTTCATGCAAAACTTTTGAATAAAATTATTCTTTTGTTTTAGAGTATTCTAAAAATAAATCAACATTTAAGTACCAGTTCATATCTTAAATAGCATATGCTAAAGCCACTGTACAAAACAAAGCTTGAAACTCACCAGCAAGACAAAAAAAGCATTTTGATATGTACAACTTACAAAAATATATCAGTAAATTATGTGTACAACTCCTTGGAATCTTGTCAGGTAACCATTTTTGACACCTATTCCTTTCTTATGTACAACAGTAACGATACTGAAGATAATTGATTTGATACATGAATTAGTTTTAAACTTTGTCATAGGATTCCACAAAACCACCGTGATTTTCGGACAGGTTCATTTGCTTTTAATTGGTGACCACATGTCTTGGATGGCTGTGTTGCTTCCTACAAAATATAACAAAACGATTTTTTATAAAAGATACAATTCAGAACAAAAGATAAGAACTGAGAGTATATCATAGGTATCAAATCTTGTGTAACAGTAACATAAGCTATAGATGAATCAGCACATCACAATAAATATTAAATCATTTCAGTAAGAGACAAATGAATATTATGTGATCTCTACTCAGCATAAAAAGTTATAAAATGAATATATATAATGAGAAGAGATTCAGAGAGTCATTTCATAACCCACAGAACAAATGCTAAAGCCAATTAAAGAAGCATAATGTGGTAAAAAAAACACTTTTAATGAACATTATTGATTATGAGAAAAAGGCAAATAGCCAAAATTAAATGAATATCATCAAATAATTTTTAAAAACTACATAAATTAAAATTTAACTAATGAATAGTAATTTCTCTGAACATCAAATTGAATGGTATTATATAATTCCAGTAAAGAGAATTCATGTATAATCATTAATTTTATATAAGTAAATTTTTATAAATACAAATTTATTTAGGGTTTTTGAGTATGGATTTAATTGTAACTGTACATTTCTTTTGCATTCGAGACAAAAATCAATAGTCCTATACATGTTCCCATTTCATAAAACTTCTAACAATATTTAGCTATATATAGTACAGACAGCAATAAATCAACTTTTTAAAAGTGGGCCAAAAAATTATTTTTTCAGGCAGCCAAAATAATAATACAGTTTTACAGTTATTTAAGACAATGAATAAAGCTGTAATTTTGTATTCAACCACAAATTATTTTAACATATTTAAAAAAGCATATAAGCATATTTTAATAATAATGTGTATTTATTAGGACAAGTTCCATTTTTTAACTGTATAAGTTTTTTTTAATTCTCACAAGTGTATTTTCAACAACAAAAATTTCAACATACGAAAAAATAACATACTCTTAAAAGAATTCTTTAAATAATTAATGTTGTAGATTAAATATTAAATGTATAGATGGCGCTACAAGTCCATGTGAGTGATGTATACGCGTTTTGGCTTGTAGAGTCAGAATCATGTAATGTTCTTTGTGTTGTGTATGTGCCTTCCATGTTGTCTGCAAATAAACAAAATGAACTGAATTATTGAACTAAGAATGAAAGATATTAGAATTATAATAGACTACCTGACCATGGAGTATATATACTAAGGAAATATAATAATTAATATTAAAAATTTACATATTATATTGTTTTAAAATCTATAGCAGGCAGGCTGTAAGTTTATCTGATTTTTATATTACTAATCAATAATATACAGATTAAGTGCATTCAGTTATCACTATCAGAGAAGTTCAGTTTTTCTTCTTACAATTTAAGTATAACACAAAGCTTGTGATTTTATTAATGTATTTAATATGTTATGACAAGAAAAAAGAGCTGTATAGATATTTAAAAATGCAAAATTGGAAAAGTAGAATATATATTCACGTCATCACACAAACATAACACCATACATTTTAAATGTTTATGCTACCTGAAATTTTAAAATATGAAAGCTCAAATTCATCAAATCAATAGGTACCATAAGTTAAGTAAAATAATATGCATAGGGCCAGTAGCATAATGGAGAATATAAAGGTCCTCCTGCAAAGTAAGTTTTGGGGTCCCAAGTGGTACTTGGCATCAGTCAGACTTTGGGCTGCCAAGAATTCTGGCCCCCCTACAATGCAGGAGTGTATGTTATACTACTTATGCTGTATATAGTACTTTATTGTTCCCATTATTAAAGTCATTTTAATTTCTTTAAGTAAAACAGTAATAAAAACGAAACGATTTTTAAGAAAAAGAAACCACTTCTGAAATTAGGTTTTTACATCACTCAGTTCATTCAAAATATTTATAGCTGCAAAGATAATTATAGAGCAAATACTTTCATTTAAATCATGCATTTTTCTTGCTTCAGAATGTTTTAAAATAATTATTGCAGATTATGTTAAATATATATATATATATTCTAATTTCTTTTGAAAACATTTAAATATAAAAGAAAGATTTCAACACTGAACATTACCATTTTCTTTTCCATCTTAGTTTTAATATCTCTGGCCAAAGACAAAAATGCTTCTTGGACATTAATACTGTTCTTTGCACTTGTTTCCATAAATCTAATTCCATATTCTATTGCCAACTACAATGTAAAATATCACCCAAATATTAAATTATTTTACATTTTACTACATAATATATGCAATGATTGATACTGCAAATAATTTGGTTTGATTTTAAACACAGCTTTTTAACTTAGTATAGTCTAATTTAGTACATATCCCACCCCCTCCTGCATTGTGCATGAAGCATTTATGAAAGTAAAAAAAAAAAAAAAAAAGAGTTTTAAAACTTTTCACTACATGAAAATGCATAGAAACATGATTATTTGCTTAATGTTGTTGTTGTGTCCTTCCTAAAGGGAAGGAATGAAAGTTGCCAGAGCTCTTTGCTTAATATAATTATTACATGACTACAAATACCATATATAAAAATTAGAAAAAAGGCTGCAAAATAAAGAAAGCAATGTATTGTTTTAATTTCAAAATCATCCGAGACAGATCCTCTTATTAATTACATTACAGTAAAAGCTGTTTTTTATGGTCTTTTTTTATGCAATTTTATTTTTGTGCTATCTTTTTTATACAGCATATGAATTTCAAAGACATTGGCACCATTGTAACGTTTTCTATCAATGTACATGTATACACTTCAAAAAGCACTGTTAATATGTCTTCCGACAATGCATGTTCAATTGTTTTCGTTTGATTGAGGACAAAACTGTGAATGACAATAACATTATCAATAATTTGATAGATTATGAAGACAGACAAGAATAACAAGATTCTATGACAGGGGATAAAATATATGTAGGGAATCAGCTTTTCAACAAATCAGAAAAGTATTTTCTTAAAACAGATAACAATTCTGAAAGGAGTTTGAAATTCCAAAAGGAGCTTCATCATGCATATCTAATTATTGAGATGCTTACAAGCAACTGACCAACCGACTGTCATAAAAAAAAACTTATCACTGACTTTATGGTGCCAAAAAATAAATTGAAATTAAATCTTCAAGTGACTAAAGAGATTTTGAATTAATTCATCACCGGAAAATGTGAATTTTGGATAACAACGAGTAACAGGGAATTATGTATGAGCATTTTGAAAACTTCTCTATGTATACAATGAGAAATTAAGTGTTTTAAAAATATTTCCATGCATAATTTAATTTTGTTTGGAAGCAAGTGCGCATGTGCACACACACACAGTTTTTCTTTCTTTGTAAAACTGGACACGATATTTCTTTAAAACTGCTTTAAAACATTATTCCTTTCTTCACTTATTTTAAAAAGAACTAGTTACACAATGATAATAGTAGTGTAAAAATCATTAAGCAATACAAATAATGATAAATTTGAATACCTTTATTAATTTACTTGTAAATCCATTCCAAATTCATAGGAAAGTTACAAGCTAATTTGTCTTCCACTTTTGTTTTTATGTAATAACACAATACTTGTGGCACACAATACTATTAGAGATTGACTTATTAATGTTAAATATTGCAATATATTTTTCTTCTGTGTCTCCAATCACATAAAAAGAACAGATTCTAATAATTCAAAAGAATTAAAGTCAAACAACATTTTCAACGTAAAACTGAGGATCAAAAGTTAAAATATTTTTTTTATTATACACAGTGTATTCAAAAAGTTCCAGGACTGAATGCACACAGACAACATAACACAGCAAAATTAAGTTTATTTAATATCAAGCTTCTACATAATCCCCCTGCACTTCAATACAACGTTTGGATCTTGTATAAAGATCTTTGAACGCCTCGACTGCAACACTCTGCAGGTCCCTTGTCACTGACGCTTCGATGTCCTCTACCGACGCGTACCGCTGTCCCTTCATCTTCAATTTCAACTTTGGAAACAGAAAATAGTCCGGAGGGGACAGGTCAGGTGAATATGGGGGGTGGTCGATGGTTACAACCTGCCTGCGCGCCAAGAATTGCTGAACAATGATGGATTTGTGTGACGGTGCATTGTCATGCAAGAGACACCAGTTTCCACTGTCCAACATTTCGGGTCTCACACGCCGCATTCTTTTCAGTAGCCGGTGTAGCACATCCTTGTAAAAGGCACCAGTGACAGTGGACCCTTGTCGAAGGAATTCGTAGTGGATAATTCCTCGACTGTCGAAAAACACGACCAGCATCGTCTTTGTTTTTGACGCACGAACTTTCATCGGTCGACCATTTCCCGGACTTGTCCACTCCGAACTTTGGCGTTTAGTTTCCGGATCATATTCGAGGCACCACGACTCGTCTCCGGTGACGATGGTTTTCAAAAAGTTAGAGTCTCCATCGGCCGCGGCAATCAAATCTTCGGAAGAAGCAATTCGGTGTTCTTTTTGCTCCGTAGTCAGAGTGTGTGGCACAAAGCGCGCACAGAGCTTCTTTTTCTTTAAATCCTCCGTCATTATCGTAAAAACAGACCCTACACTCATGTTTAAAGATTCCTCAATCATTTCTATCGTCATTCGACGGTCTGAGCGCACCAACACTTGCACTCGTTCAACATTTTCATCAGTCCGACTCGAACGTGGACGACCACACCTCTCATCATCGTCCGTCGCTTCTCTTCCATCTCTAAACCTTGCAAACCACTCAAACACACGCGAACGACTCATAGCCTCGTCACCATGAACAGTTTTAATCATTTCATAGGTTTCTGTGGCCGTTTTACCCAATTTAAAACAAAATTTAATGTTCGTTCTTTGCTCCATTTTTTAACGATGACACGACCACTGTGACACACCACACTACAGTGAACGCTGAGAAGTTGGAACTCATCCAAATGGAATAAAACTTCGCGCATGCCTTGGAGAAGGTTGTTGCTACGCGCTCCATGAATTGCGCAGAGATAGCGATACCTGTACTGTTTTACTAGCGGCAGTCCTGGAACTTTTTGAATACACTGTATATAACTAGCTGACCCGGCCACGCGTTGCTGTGGCTTTGTTTTAATACGTTAGTTCAATATTATTCTAAACTATTCAATGCACTCAAATTAATCTTTGTTTATAATTTTGGAAGGTTGAAATAAAGTATAAAACAACAAATTATTTTAATTTTGCATTTCATTCATCTCCTATTTGAGTGTAGTATAATGCATTAATTACTAACGAAGTCGTTAAGTAACAACATATGAAAATTTAATTTTATAAATGTGGTAAATAACGTTGATTCTTTGCAATTTTTAAGAGATTATTTTTATCATTTTAAAGTATAACAAATAATTTTATACAACTAATCGCTAATCGGTGCAAAATATTTTTCGGTAACCCATATTTTGCTAACTCAAATAGATTCAACGGTTTCCGCAACCATGAGCATGTAACATCTAGTTGCCCATTCGAGAAACATGGATTTTTTAAGTCCAAGTATCAAATGAAAAAGTATCATGGTTTTAAATTCATTCATAGTCATCTCGAAAGCCAAAGGAATCGGGAATTGAAGCCTTTTGAATGGTATTAGAGATTCTGACAGTATCAGCGGAATACGTGGCAACAGATTCCGTAATAGCAGAACTGAATTTTCATTTAAACTTTACGGTCAAAACTTTTGCTTCAAGAAGTTCGCGGCATAATTCTTTTCGTGATCAAACGTGCATCGTTGCATTATCTAGGTGAATTTAAGATACGCAGATAATAACCAGGGAACCAACCGAAGATTATGTGGTGACATTCCTGATACATCTAGGGAATTCAAAAACTCGGTTGGAAAATTTACGGTTTTGTTTTCATCAACAATAGTGTCGAATGGTTTAAAAGACGTTGGATCAACTGGCAACAACCCTGTGTCTGGAAGTTTATTTCATCACAATATCAACATTTTTTCTGATTAAGTAACAGGATTACAGAGGTAATAATTATCTAGATAATTATACAATATACCCGGAAAGACACTCCCAATCAGTTCCTTTTTGCCTAAAGAACATTACAAAAATTGTCTAGTTATTTCATGCATTATGTATTGGGATGAAGTTCTATTTCACCGTTTCCAATATTCAGTAGTTGGTTAGGAAATATTTGCTCAGATTGATCATCTTGCAAATGTACTTACGTGTTTATGGTCAGTCGAAGTGTTTCCACATTTCGCCATAAAAACGATTGTTTTAAGCAGGCGTTAATCGCATGAGCAAAAGTAGAGCGTGTAATGGTTGTTAATGTCTGTCAGAAATCACCAGACAGTAATAAAACAGCAACAACGAATATTCTCTCATTGCCATTTAAATCTTGCAAAGCTCTATGTAATGCTTTGAGTGAATGTTTATGGGCCATGGTACACTTATCCCTGATCATGATTGAATTCATTTGCAATACTGTAGCCAATCCATTTTTTTGTCAATGGTACACATTGCATCTTGTATTTTATGAATGTCCAATGGCAGCTGATGCAAAATGTGCAGTTTTGCCACCATCTAACAATGTGACAACAATGCCTGAAGATGCAATTTCCTATTGTAATCATATTTTTGCATGACTGCATCTGAAAGTTTAGTTGCTATAGGGAATGAAAATCCGGAGGTGGAACTCGAACGCAAAGCCATTTGACCTCATTACAGCAATATCCAGAAAATTTATGGATGCTTTTGAAATCCGTTTTCAGATTCTCATTCCCACCCCGAGAAGCACTCGGTGCCCACTTTCGACGCCCCTGCTCCTGTAAGTTCAGTCCCTGAAGGGGGACATATCGGTCGGCTGGCATTATCCGGCAAAGTTACTGGAGTTTCTAAAAACCGATTTCAGATTATTCTTGTTTCCCATCCAGAAAAACACCAGGAAAACATTTCTCTCTCCTCAAGAATTTTTAAGCAAGCCCCTTCCACAGTTCATGCAAAATACTTTCGTCCGGCATTATTTGATGTAGATATGAGATTATCTTGAATTGGAATGAGAATATTCGGATCGGCAGTTCCGAAATACAATCAAGATCCCCTTTTTGCGTCTTTCCGACAGCAAGTTAGGCTGGTGCTGCTGTCCGAGAATATTTCGATCCCCTGGCATTATCTGGCAAAAATACAGGAATTTCTATATTTCGATTTTAGACTTTTGTTCACCATCTCAAATTACACTCGGAATACACTTTTCCCGCGCCAGCATTATCTGGCAAAAATACAGGAATTTCTATATTTCGATTTTAGACTTTTGTTCACCATCTCAAATTACACTCGGAATACACTTTTCCCGTGCCGGGATTATCTTGCAAAAATACAGGAATTTCTATATTTCGATTTTAGACTTTTGTTCACCATCTCAAATTACACTCGGAATACACTTTTCCCACGCCAAGACTTTAAGGGTGAGCTCCTGGCCCGGTTTTCATAAAAGACGGTCGTCCTGAATTAGCCGGCAAAATTACAGCTATTTCTCAGATTGGATATCAGATTCGGATTATTTGTTTTGAAATGCGCCAGGCATCAAGTTATCACGATCCAAGGATTTTAAGGCAAGCCCCTGCCACGGTGTGTCTAAAATATGGTTGACTGGCATTATCTGGCAAAGTTATCAATACTCCTAAAATTCAATTTC
>BMAO01029261.1:28360-92269 GCA_019973975.1 Trichonephila clavata
AAGCAATTCTGATTTGACATGCTTGAATGACAAAGATTTACTTCCTATACAATAATGAATATCTATTAATTATTTTTGATAATGAAATCATTAAATTTTACTTCGCATTTCTTATAGGTTTTGAATGTAACAAACCAAAATAAAATTTTACATACAAAATATTGAAATAATAAAACCTTGAAATGCTAACTAAGCTTTTTCTATGACCTAACACATATATATTCCACTACAAGCTTACACAATCATTATTTTTCATGTTTTAGTACATATAAATCATTTCAATTTTTTTTGTATTTTTAGAAACATAATTCATGTAACTGTCTTAAAGACAACAATTAAGAAAAAAATATTAGGTTGATATTGTTAACAATAGATATACAAATATTTAAAGATTGGGTGCAGCTAATTTAGTATACTGATATAATCATTTTTTCATATTGCACATTACAGATGATCCTCTTGTTTTAATGCTATGCTATTTAACGGTGTGCACTACTTTATCAAATGCAGCAGTTTTATTGGAACATAGGTGGAAGCATTGTCTACACCTATTTTTTTAAAAATATATTGCTGCTGATGAACTATGAATATAAGTGCATCTAAGCATTATCACTTGACAGATTTAAAAAGGAAAATAAATTAAACCAAGAACTAAGAGTAATTTTGGGTTTATACATAAGCTGCTATATTTTATTTCTACAAAGTGATTAAAATATATTTCCATTTTTTAATGAGTTAAATAATTTTTTTAAGTGAAAATAAGCGAAAACAAGTTCATTAGCCTATGCAAACCCAATAAATATGTACTTGAATACCAAATTAAAATTTCAATGGAATTTTAGAAAGTAAAAACATTTTTGTACCTCACAAAATGGCATTTCTATAATATTGTTTTTCATACTACACAGTATCGAAGAACACTGTTTTTCCCAACATGATTTGGAAATCAGACCCGTGAAATGTTTAGTAAAATTGAAATCACAGTGCAATACTGAATTAAAAAAGAAACTGATCAAGCATATTTGGAAAAAAGATACCTGAAACATACCAAGATAATTCAAACAAAAATAGTATAGATAAAAAAGAAAACAAATATTTTGCTCTAAGAATTAAAAAATAGATTTAGCTAAACTGTTTGAATTATATTTCCTAAATGAAGAATGTCCCACTGAAAGATGCATAAAGTTCAAGAGAGAATTACACTGCTAAGCACCACAAAGAAATTTATGAAAATATCTAAGCTAATAGCAAAGATTTTTCCCAAAATATAGAGCACAGAACATAAGATAACGCTGAAGAAAATTAAGAAGACAAGAATATCTCGACAAAAGAAATATTTATTAATAATGCTTAGTAGTAATGATGAAGAAAATATTTAATCCCTAAGCAAAGTTCCCCCCCCCCCCTAATGGAGCTGCAGATTCGTATTTCTACCTTTGCAGACCTAGTACATTCCCCAGGAGCTGGTATCATTTTTAGTTCGGCACCATATAGGCGATACCAATTGCCGCAGGTAATTTTGACGCCCAGTTTACTCCCCAGAGGGAGGCACCTGAGCTCTGACGATGCGAACACGCACTAGGATATTTAATTTTGCCAAGAGCACCCAAGCCAAGCAGACGCTCTAGGGATCTTTTGCATGCCATATAATCATACGACATGGCCGCTGTCGATTTTCTGCATCAGGAAAATCCACCAACTTAGGCGGGGGTCAAACCCTCAACCTTGAGTACAGAAAGCCAGCAACAAACCAACCACGCCACCCAGCCAGCTCTAAGCAAAGTGCTTTTCAGTCAATCATATAGGATTCAGAAAAATTCTTGGTCACTCTTTTTCTCATTCACTGTTCCATGTCTATTAATCAGATGATCAACTACAAGTCAAAAAATTCAAATGAGTCTATTTTGTTCCAAATTTCTGGTGCATAATAAAAGCATTCCACAGTGATAAATCAGAGAGATTAAAAGAATATTTACTGATAATGTTCCCCTCCCCTCTGCTTTATGATGATATAATTAGAGATGTTGATTGGTTTATCAACACCTGCTATATTATTATTGTATATATTTGACTTTTTTTACTTCATCATGGTGAGATAATCTTTCAATCATTTTGGAATTGTGTAATACAAAAGAGTTACAACTTTCTTATCCATCTATTTGTTAATGCAGATCTTTGATAAATACAAATTCTTTTTTTTTTAATGTGTTTCTTTGGCTACAATTCTTTTGGAACACCTTTCTGTTAAGTTTGAGTATTCCATACATATATGCTTTCTGACTGCAAAGGATGTTTATTAATTCCAGAGATCCGTAAAAACTATTGTTAGGCTTTGCTGCAGTGATCTTCAAAGTGTGATACATGTACTTGGGGTACCCAGTGATATTAGGGGGTATGTAAAAGAAATAGGCTCATGATATATAATCTAATACATTACATATCATGAGAAAATAATTATAAAAACAATATTTTTCTCATATTTATTTTTATTTTAGGAGTATGCAATAAAAATAGTTTAGAAATGTAGCTTTATTGAATAATGATTTTATAAGAATCATAATTATTGAAGATTATTTGCAAAGATTAATGTCGAAAAATGTATCTTTTTCATGTATATGTTACCAGCAAAGTATGAAATCCGGCATTCTATAGAATGCCTAAATCTGCCAGCAATGTATGAAATGATTCCTATTTCACACATTGCCTAGGCATTCTATAGAATGCCTAATGAGAAACCGGCAAAGTATGAAATACATCACAGATTTGTATCGAATATTGTCAATTGGCAAGACATTGTTCGAAAATGTCAAAATGCTCAATTTTACTTAAACTTTTTCAACAAAAGATTACTTTTTTCCTGTGCTACCTGAAAATGTAGGAGCAATGTGTAGTGTTGGAGAAGCATGGTCTATAGCAGGGTTCGGCAACCTGTGCCACATGTGGCACGCGGTAAATTCTCAGTGGTACTTTGTACTACTCAACAAATTTTTAAATTTTTGAATTGTTTCAAAAATGCTCTACTATGTGGTTTGCTGAATCATATTGGTAGATTGGTTTGACACGCAACAGCTAAAAGGTTGCAGACCCGTGGTCCATAGATATGAAACAACTATTCGACGGCTAATTGCCCAAAATTCGAGTCTATGCTGTAAAAAAAAAGTTTTTTCTTAGCTGAAATTACTTACTAGAAGTTAATAACTGATATACAAAATGCTAAAATGACTACTAAGGACCCAGACTATTGGTTGCAGAATAACTATGATGTGATGTTTGAGGAAAATTAAAGTAAACTCATTTAACCTGTTAAAGAAAGTGTCAGTACCATAAAACAGTAGCTCCCAACCCCTGGTCCGTGGATCAAAGGGTATCGGGCCACTCAAGGAGCACTTTGGCACTGAATTACCTAGCTCAACAATGAACATTAATCAAATTAGCCATCAACATTTAAGGGATCTTATATAATTTCATTAACAACTCAAGCCATCTCTTCAAAGTCAGATCAAGCAATTTGAACAGTTTCTCATGACACTTCACAGAAATATAAAAGTTTAACTTGAAGTCTCTCTTCCACACTGAAATATCTTAAAACAATCAGAATAAATTTTATTTCCCTTTTTTTTTTTAGCTATCTGATGTTGCTATTAAATAATTAATGTTTTCCAAAGGACACAAAACATCACCAAATACAAATGGAGAATTAAAATTAGCAATAATTGCCTAAGTTTTTATACCAGCAGATGAAAATTTTAGGTTATATACATTTTTAACTAGTTTAGAAATGCAATCTGATGTTTTGAAACTGAGTTTATGTCTTGCAGTATAATATGGAATGCCGCTTCTTTAGCAGCACATTCCAGATCACTGATGTTATTCCAATTTTTGGCTTAAAAACCTCTAATGTTTGCTGAAGCAACTAACATTAATAGCATTTCTATGTTTAACTGTTTCCCCATAGTTTTCAAAATCAACCTTTTTCTTATGAGAGCAAGAAAATCTTCATTGATAATGTCATTAGACAAATTCAAAAATTTGCATTCTTTAACAGATTAACATGAAACACATTTTATTTTATTTATTGTTAAACATTGAGACAAAATTAAGCAAAGTAAAATGACAAATCTGTAGATAAGTTACTTAATGCATGAAAATAACAAATTGCCCCTACTGTGTTGCCCAAAAGTATAGTAAAAAAATTGTGGTGAGACAAACAACCCCGATTCCATCAAAATTAATGCCAGCACTTGTTCCAAAGTCGACTGAGAGATGCATGACCATAAGAGAATGTTTCATAATATGATATAAAAAACAAATGGGTGTAAAATTTTTTTAAAAAATCTTTTCAGTTAAAAGTTCTTAAAACTTGACATTTTTGCAAACCGTACAGTACTAAAAAAAACAGACTGTCCAGGCTTATCTCAAACATGTGATAAGCCTGCCTAAACAACTTTAAACATAAAATAATAATTTCAAAATAAAAATAAATACTAAATTTTAAAAGTAATAATTAAAATTTTTTTTTGAGTACTATATAAAAAAAATTAATAATCTATTTGATTTTTAAGTTACATGAAATATTTCAAATTGTTCAGCTAGTACAGCACAATTTTTATCAAGCATAAAGTAGTGGAGATGACTCATTTAACATGCACAAATATAAGCTATGTTGAAAACCATGCAAATAACAAAGAGAAATTATTCCAATAAATGATATTTCACCTGTAGTTAGTAGTAACATTTAGTAAGTTATCAAATACATTAAGCTAATTAAACAGTTCCAAGCATTATTTTCATTTAATTTATTAAATTTTCTTCATTGGATTATTAACAATGTTTCAAATAATCAAAAAATTCTTATATTTCTTATCCATTTTCAAAAAGAATATATATATTTCAAAAAGCTAACCATTTAATAATTATGAGAATAATCGTTTTCAAAAACATTCAATAGAAAAATAATTCAGTTGTTAAAACTCACCATATTTGAAGTTTAATCTTTTTTCCATCTAACTCTATTGTTTTTATCTTGAAATCTATTCCTATAATAGCAAGAAAAAGTACAGTTAAAGCATTT
Source organism: Trichonephila clavata (assembly GCA_019973975.1). Classification (NCBI taxonomy): domain Eukaryota; kingdom Metazoa; phylum Arthropoda; class Arachnida; order Araneae; family Nephilidae; genus Trichonephila; species Trichonephila clavata. The sequence continues at coordinate 33,432 of BMAO01029261.1, forward strand.
AGTTTACATTAATGCATAATTTTGTCATTTAAATTGTAGGTATACATGCCAGTCACTATAAGCCTAATACATATGCATATTACACATATACACAATAGAAAAGGAAGAAAGAAAGGTCAAGATACTACAGCTTGTGCTTCAATCATTGTCTCCATACAAAACTTAGCTATAAAAATGACAGCCATAAATAAAAAAGGTCATAAAAAACACAGTAAATTTTTGAACCTATTAGACTTTTAAGTACCTATTCTTGATGCTTAGCATGATTAACTGACATGACAAAATTTTTCGAGATCGAAACTATAACACAGAAAACCAGAGGATGAAAAGGAAGGGAATAAAAATAAATACATAAATTTTACTACTTGCAAATTTCAAGCATTTGTAATTTTTTTTTTTTTTTTAGATTTTAACTTTTTTTCTTTTATAAAAATATCAGTTTTTTTCAATCACAAAAATGATAGTTTGCAAGCAAAATATTGTGTTCTAAAATATTGAACAGATGGAATACAGAAAAGAATGAAATTAAAAAAATGATTAGAAATATAAATGCTAATATTATGAAGTGAACAAAATTTAAAGAACTGTAGAATTTTTTCTTTCTTTAAATTGCATATTTTAAAAACCATTTAAAAATAAAATAGTGTAAAGAAAGTAATGAGTAAATCAGGAAGTAGGTGTATACAATTGAGATTTGTATCATACTTAAATTATTATGAAAAAATTTTAGATAAAAGAACTTTACTACATACGAATGACAAACAATTATTTGTCACAACATTCAAGTTAAAATTTTACTTTTCTTATTTGAGGAATTTTTTTTTTTAACAATTTACCCAATATATAAAAGAATTAAAATGAAAAATAACATCTTTATGTCTCTGCCCTAAAATTAAACAGTTAAATGATATGTTTTCATATTAAATAATCAATTAAAAGACATTGAATGAGTATTTATTATTTCAAATTCTTTTAGTCAAGTATATTTTACTTTACTATTTTGGCATTGTTATATTTATTGCAGTAAAATAATATTAAAATAAATTATTTCAACAACTCAAACATTCATCCATTTTGTAACAGGAAATAGGCAAATATATAACTTCATTTTTAATATAATAGTTCAAATAAAGAAAATTAAGACAGGAAACCTTTACTCAAGAGACACACATTTTGTTTCAATTGTGTTTAATTAAATTATGTAATATATTGGCAAATAAAATAAAATATTTTGCCAATAAGGAACTGATTATTTTCTATGGATGAACGTTATGAATTTTATAATAAATGATGTTCAGTAATAATAATTTTAAAAACAAACCAGCCTTTTACTCGTTTTGTGTATCATCAACACTAATAATATTACTGCTTAAAAGTTCATACAGTTTATTTGTTTCTTAAAAAGATTTGACAAGCACGTCCAAACGATGTTTTTCTTTTTAAAAAAAACGAAAACACAAGAAAAACATTTAAAAATTTCAAGATTTTCATTAAGTTTATCAAAAAAATTAGGAACAACAAAATATGATGATCGATAATAAAAAATTGAATCACCGGTATTATTTTAGATAAGTAGCTTACCAATAGTAGATATAAATGTTGAATTAAAAGTATCTTCAGAAAATCGGAAGAGTATACAAGTTTTCCCAACACCCGAGTCCCCAATCAATAAGAGTTTGAATAAATAATCGTAAGTTTTGGCCATCGCCTTTGATAATTACAAAAAATTAAATGATAAATATTTGATAATTATATGGTCTTCCTGACAGATTTAAATACACACACTAGACAAGCAACATACCATAACTATCATCACTGTAGACAGGATAAAACAATTATTCCACGTTTGTGAATAAACTAGCGACACCTATGAACGACAATCGTATTATAACTTGCACAAAAAGAAGGAATTAAATAAAGAGAAAGAAATGCTGAAATTTTAGATGGCAACAATAAAATGGTTGTTGGTAAATTTTTGGCTTCTTTTGGAAGATCGCTATGTAGGGGGAGTAGCATTGGGCATTTTAAAAGCCAAATGAAGTAACACTTTATACTGTGTTTATGCGGAGAAGTTAAATGTACTAAGAAAGCTGAGAGAGTTGTTGATTTTATATAGTTTTCTTATTGTATATTTTTGTTTTCCATTTCACTATCTGAATTTATATTTAAACTGTTCATCTTTTGAGATTTCCGATTGAATACAATTGCGTTTTTGAAAAGCCATCCAAGCATTGTAAAATTTTTATTAAAATCTTATCATTTGGTTTGTCTGGACCTTTTTTGAAAAGTTTTGAGGGGAGGAGGGAGGTATTATTGCGCATTTGATTTTTTTAAAACACCGTATGCATTTATATGTAATCAAGAATATTTTGAATTGACCTTTTCTTTTAACATAAATATTGGAAGATATACAAATGAACTGAAAAATTTATGGTAGACATTTTTCTCATAAGTATGTATATATTCTTAATTACTGTATACTTTAAAGGTATGTTGATACAGATTATTTGATTATGTTGTTTTGAATGATAAATTAATGTTAAAATTTCTTCTTGGTGAATAAGAATTGCCAGTTCCTGTTAAAAATATCAGGAATGTTTGACTTGCATTTTTGGAATTTACTATTAGTCAATTTCTTATTGAAGTTAATAATAAATATCTGTTGCACACTGTATGTTTTCTCGTAGACATTTATGTAAATAACTTTCAAGTTTTTAATGTCCTAAAATATTTTGAGAAATAATTATTTATTTTTCATTTACGAAATTACAAAACTTTAATCTTATTCAGTTGAAAGAATCACATTGCTTAAAAATTTTTGCTTTCGCAAATTTTTACTCATGTATTGTTAAACTAACATTTGTTGGTACATATCAGTTATAGGGACCTTGGGTTGATTACTGCTTTCTGAAGTGTTGCCAATATGAACATAAGCAGTATTATCCAAGATACATTCCCTGTACAAACCCATTGACCATCCAGAATTTAGCATGTTTTCTATACGTTTGGCTTCATTATTCAAGACAAATATCCATTTGTTTTTATGGAGCATAGTAAAAGTATTGTGTAAATCTTTGAAATGTTACACTTTGAGAGAGTAATTTTTTTATACCCGAAATCATGACTTGCTAAATTTTCTTGACTATTGTTAAAATTTATATCAAGTACTGGGTTACAAAAGTTTCAATGAATAAGTCCTGGCTCCTAAAAATTGTCTCTATTATAGCATGATTTTTTTTATTTTCCGAGGCCATTGTTAATATGAATTGTCTCTGGTAAGTATTTTTCTGTTGTATAAAACCATGGTGTAATGTGCACCCCTGCGTTGTGGGAGGGGCAGAAATCTAGGGATCCCAAAGTCTGACTGATGCCAACTATGCATTTTACCAATTTATAAAAATATTAAAGGCAAAACCTGACTTTGCAGGGGGATCTGATATTCTCCTTTATGCCTCTGGTATAAAAGCTGTTTGGAATTCTCGCAAAAACATTTGCAATATAATTTAGCTCTCAATTCCTGCTTACAATTAAAAAAAAATTTGCCCAAGAGTTTTTTTTAAAAATGGACCTGGATTTCGGTAATTACCATTGTAGACGGAGTACATTACCCGGGAGCTGGTATTGCTTTTTAATGTGGTACCATATAGGTGGACAGTGCCAGTTTAAATTCATTTTGGGACCTGGGTGCAGAAGATCCACACACCAACTTAGTATTGGTGGATTCAAAGAAAATCTGGGTAAGTCCAGCTTATTTGCACTCCGGTCCCAAGCCCCCAATGGATAATCCTGCACTGTAGGGGGATACCAATTTTCACAATGTAATTTTGATTCCCAGTTTCCTCCCAGAGAGGCACCTGAGCTCTGACTATGTAAAATTGTACTAGGAATTTAATTTTTCTGGGGGCATCCAAGCTGAACAGTTACTTCAGTCATCCTTAACATGCTGCATAATGATATAAAATGATCACTGCTGATTTTTTGTATCATGAAAATCACAAACTTGGACTGGGATCGAACCTACAAATTTGGGCATACAAAGCCAGTGCCTAAGCAACTATGCCAACCAGTCGAGTTTTTGCTTAAAGTAAAGATTTGATTCTAGTGCTTGTTTTATAGTGAAAACAAGCTCTACAGTCCCATTTCAGTGAAAGGTAAAGGAACGACTGGATTTAATAATCTAAACTGAAGCAGATTAGTCTGAATTGAAATTAAAAGAAAACATTTAGCTTTTATACTCAAGTTTAGATATGTTTTTGATAATCATCAAAATGTTTTGCAAGATTAGGATATTGGATTGCATTTCTATAAAATAAAATTATCAAATTAAGTCAACTCCCGCTAATTCAGAACTTCAATAATACGAACCTCTCGTTAATTTTAAATATATGTTACCCCTAAAAAAATTCTTGATATTTCGAACTAAACAATATGTTTTGGTACATTGAATATTTCGAAGTAAAATCTGCAGTTGGCCAGACTACAACACTCCATAATTCAAAGTTATCTTATATACCTCTTGACAATTTGAACACTCATTTTCATGTAGAGTCCTGTAGCAAACAGGTTGGAGCTTGCATGTTTTGTGTTGTATTGTCTCTGCGTGTCTCCCCTGTAACATGGCCATATGCCTGCCATCCCTTTGTGTTTCCTCGAACAAAAAGCCACTTTTATTGCTTTCCTTCTTCAAGTGGATTATAGACCGGCCGAACTTGTCAACTGTCTATATCATTCATTCAACATGTGGCCTTGCTACACATGTATTCAGAAAGGATGGTCCCTATTGTAAAGAAGATATGCGTAGGATTCTGTATTCTGCCTCGGAATGACGGGACTATTTACGACTCATCTGTGTGACTTATGACATGTGGCACCAAATAGGACATGGGTAAGACTGAACCCTGCCTTGAAGAACCAGTGGTGTTGGGAACAGTGTCTGAGGGAATCGATAACAGATTTTTCATCGTAAAAGATTAATTATGTACCGTATGTATTCTTTTAGTAATTGTTTTTAATACATAAATGTATTCTTTTAATACATAATAACTTCTGTATAATATTTATACTGTATAATATGTACTTTCAAAAATGCTTTAAAATAATTTTATACATATGTACAATTGTCGTTTTATTCCATAGTTTCAAATTTAAATGTGTTAGAAAAAAAATTCTCTTGTATTTTGGGAGTTTTTTCCTACCCTCTTGATATTTCTAACTCTTGGTAATTCGAAGTTTTTCATTGTAGTCCCTCGAATTATTAAGAATCGATTGGATATATGTGTCAAATGAAGAAGTGAAGATTTTATGAAAGACAAATTTTCATAAAGGATAGCTGTATGAAAATATAACCAATGCATACAATTTGCAAATCATGCCAAATAGAAGTTTCTTAGCAGCTGAATATTTCTGCATTCATTTTGAGAAATAAAGGCAATCACAAAAAGGCCTTTAAATTTACTTAACTAATGACTACAGAGTTCATGTGCCATTTGTTTTAAATAGTAGCTAAGAATAAAATTAAGTTTGCCAATATTAGTTGGGCAGTGTTTTATTTGGTACTTATATGGACTATAGGTGGGCAACTGCTTTTCCAAGTTGTCTACTTTAACATTGGAGATACTGCACAATTATTTCACTGCAGATATAATAAAAAATTAAAGATTCATAGTGTTTCATCAGTATATATATATAGTATGTTGTAGACTACTTTTAAGCGGAGGGATTATATATCAAAAAATGTTGACAAAATTGCCAAATGATAAAAATTAAACTTCTTTAGGCTAAAAATTAAATTGTTGGTCTAGGGGAAGGGTTTAAACTCCCTTCATCTGTACACCACTGAGTTTCATCAACTGTACCCATTAATATTAGCAGTAATCGTAGGCAGTCTGCTTTGTGTGGCTTCATGGTCCATATCTATAAATACCTTTTATTCTTTTCTGTCACAAACTCCCATCTTCTTAAAGCGACAGCAGCGCTACCTTTGTAAAAGAAACTAATTGACTCAGAATTAAAAATGGACGCGTAGAAGAAACATATTGAAACTACGCGATAGAAACTAAAATTGATGTAGATATATAGATGTTTATAAATGTTATTTGTTTAGATTAATTAGTGCTCGTTAATAATTTCACAGAGTTTTTTTTATGTTTGCTTTCAAGTGTGCGTTGTGACGTGTCACATGAGAAAGCTTATTATAAACATTACACTGATAAAAAGTGATATAAAAGTGGAGGAGTGTCTACATAATAGGATCTGCTTATTTCTATTCATGGAGTGATTGTACGTCTTGAATGCGCGCCTCTGCAGGCGGCGGCGAGGTGTTTGAAGTGCAGATGTCAGCCCCTTGTCGCAACCTTTGAGAGGGACCGGATTTTGTCATTCTGACGATGGATGACGTGCAAGACCTTTCGTGCAAAACCTATCCCAATGGATTATGACGTTGAACCGTCCTAGTTTGAGTCCTATGACTCCGATAACTTGATCCAAGAGATACCAAGAGAGGCTGCTACGAAGAACTCCTGAAACTTGAAAAATCTGGGCTGGCACGACCCCGAACACATGTTGGACTTCTTGCCAGACTTACAAAAAAAAAAATGTTACTGTTGCTTGACTGAAACATTTTTTTATTTATATGTGCAAAAGAATAACTTATATGATATTTTGCATACTTGAGAACAAAAGACTCTCGCACATAATAATCTTTTGAGAAATTAATATATTTTATATCTATACAATTAGTGATATAAATTTCACGATTTAAAATAACTTTGTATAGACTGAAGTGAACAAAAATGGCTTTACAATCTCCAAGTCAAATTGATTTAGATGAATTAACACTAAATAAATTGAAACGTAAGCGCGGTTGTTTACGATGACCAGCGAAACAAATAACAAAAATCGAAAGCGACATCTTAAAGCCAGACATAACAGTCGAGGATTTAGAAGAATCTATCGAACTTTTAACTGAAAGGGGCGAAGAATTAAAATTAATTGACTCCCATATTGAAAGTCTGATTCAAGTTGATGAAGTAGAAGTTGAATTTGAAAGTATAGAAGAGTATAAGGAAAAAATAACCAGAACGCGATTCAAAACACAAAAATTAATTCAAAAAATTAGTAAAGGATCCAACGCTAATAATTCTCAAGATAGCAATATATCTCTAAACAGCTCGAGCCAAAACGAAACACAAACAAAGGTAAAGGAACGCATCAAATTACCAAAATTAACTATCCCTAAATTCTATGGCTAAATAAGTGAATGGTTAAATTTTTGGAATGTATTTAAATCTGCCATTCATGAGAATGATAATGTGTGCAAAATTGATAAATTTAATTATTTAAAATCCTTTTTGGGAGGTTCTGCATTTAGATTAATCGACGGATTATAATTAACAGCCGAACATTATGATCGCTCAATTGATATTTTGAAGCAAAGATTCGGTAATAAAAAAGTTTTATTTAATGTACACATCGATAAACTACTCCAAACCAGCCCATTAAAAAACTCTAATGATGTCAAAAGTTTTCGTAGCCTCTGTAATTATATACAAAAAAATATTAGAAGTTTAGAAAGTTTATCTGTGAAAAAAGATAGCTATTCCAGTATTTTGGTTCCCATTTTAACAAAATTGTTGCCACTTGACCTTCTTTTGGAGTATAATAAATCACCGAGTAATACTTCTGATTGCGAAATCGATATACTAAAAGATTTTTTGTCTTCACAACTCACTGCAAGAGAACGAACCTTTTTAAATATAAATAATTCTAATCCAGAAATGAAACCTAGAACAAAAATGAATCATACTGAATATCGGCGCAAACCTACGGCCTCAATGTTAATTAATGAGTCTGTTCCGTCTAGGAAAATTGAAAACGATCACCAATAGACATTCTGCAGTCTCTTGTATAAATAATCATTTAAGTTTGGAAGAGAAGGTAGAAATATGTAAGCGAGCTGGTTCTTGTTTTAGGTGTTTGAATCATAAAAATAAAAAACGACATCTTTCTTCGTCTTGTAGGGCAAATGTTAAGCGTGATTTATGTTCTGGGAGACACGTGACTGCAATGTGTATGGGAAAAGGAAAAGCGCGGGAAGATTTTTCAAAAGTAGAAAATAATGACAGCGCGTTGAGTAATGCTTCTATTAGAAAGCGAGTGATGTATACAAACGATTATTGTTAAGATTTCAGGAGCTAAGCAAAAACCTATGATTAGATTAATTATAGATTCTGGCTCGTCAGGTAGTTACATTTCAGAATTCGTGGCGTGTAAATTACAATTAAAGGATTTAGGACATGAAACTGTTGTGCATGATGTTATTAATCTGAGTAATGTAGATAATAGTTTCGATTGCGCGCTTAATGTAATGGAACAAAAAACTATTTGCGCACCGATCCCAAAACTAGAAAATGTGAAACTTATAGAAGAATTTATAAATTGTGGAATCTACCTTAGTGATTTAACAGTAAATGAAAACTTCTGTTTATATGAAAGTAACGTTAATGAAATCCACGGATTGATAGGTGCGGACTGTGCAGGGAAACTGTTTACTGGGGAAATTAAGAATCTGCCGAGTGGACTCGTTGCGATGAATACTTATTTCGGATGGACTATAATGGGGAGAACGGGGGAAGGTTGCAGCGCTAGTGAAGTTCTTTTATCGCTTTATGCAAGTGATTTGAAAATTTGTGACCTATGGTCCCTTGATTCGCTAGGAATTAAGGAACCTAGTATTTCCCAGTCGAAATCGGAAATTGAGGAAGCGGTGAAGGATCATTTTGTGCGTTCGTTAAGAAGAGATGACGAGGGTAGATATCAGGTGACACTCCCATGGTTAGAGGTTCATCCTGAATTATAGGATAATAGAAACATCGCCGAAAGACTATTAAAGTCTTGCGTAAGGTCTTTACAAAAAAGAAATTGTCTACAGGAGTATGAAAATATATTTAAGGAATGGGTCTCTGAGAAAATTATAGAACCTGTTGAACCAGAGGAACTTGATAGGGAAAAGGGCCATTTCTTACCACATCGACCCGTCTTTAAAGAAAACTCCACCACTCGAATTTCCCAGTATTTAATGCGTCAGCCAAAGAAAGAAATTCAGGGTCGCTGAACGATTGTATTGAAAAGGGACCTAATTATTTGGAATTGATCCCTAAGCTTCTTAACAGATTTCGGCAGGCAAAATATGGAGTGATTTCGGACATACGACGAGCTTTTCTCCAAATAAAAGTTGCTCCCTCTGATAAAAATTTTCTCCGGTTCCTATGGTGGGAGGAGGGTGATCCAAGAAAACTTATTGTTTATTCACATTGTCGTGTTGTTTTCGGAGTGAACGCGAGCCCTTTTTTACTTGCCGCGACAATCAGTTACCATTTAGGAAATGCGGACGAATCCCAAACGGGAATAGCTGCTAAGTTAAGGGAATCTATGTATGCAGATAACTGCGTTGCGAGTGTAAATACTATCGGCGAGTTAAACTCCTTCATTACGGTATCTAAAGAATTAATGGCTTCTGCTCAGTTTGACCTAAGGGGATGGAAACATAGTCGACCAGGTTAGTAATGAGGAAAATTCAATATTGAACCTGTCTGGTGATGAATTTAAGGAAATTGTCTCAGTCTTGGGACTTAAATGGAATTTATATAGTGATACCCTATCTTGTGAGATGAAAGAGCAAAACCAATACGCGCTTAGCAAACGAAACGTATTGTCTATGTTGAGTCAAATTTTTGACCCCATTGGGTTTACGTGTCCCGTTACCCTTGTTCCTAAGTTAATCTTAGGCCGCGGTGGCCGAGTGGTCTAGGCATTGGATCATGGCTAGCGTGTCATGAGTTCGATCCTAGTACCACGAAAGATCCACCGTGTAGGGATGTGATGCAAGTTAAATCTGTCGAGAGCTCAAACGTCCTCCCGTTGGTGTGGTGTGGTAGTTAGGAGAGGGGGTGCCAGCTCGGGTGTCGTCCGCGCCACTTGACCATGGTTCAAAATTACGCGGAACGTCACCAAAAGCCCTCGTGTTGCTGATCAGTGCGACGTTAATATTTTCTCACTCACCCTAAGTTAATCTTACAGGATTGTTGGAAGGAGAAAATGAATTGGGACACAGAGCTTCCAGTTATTTTAGGGAAAAAATTTCTAAAGTGGGCTAATGAGCTAAGTTACCTAAAAGATATAGAAATCACGAGAAATCTACCTGAACTAAATGAGAGTGCTACTCTACATGTCTTCGTAGATGCTAGCAAGTCTGCTTATGAAGCTTCAATTTTTATAAGAAATAGTCATGAGGGTATCGTTAACTGTCAATTACTGCAGGCTAGGTCAAAGGTAGCGCCCATAAAATCGATTACAATTCCTAGATTAGAAATCCTTGCGTGTACCATAGGAGCCAGACTCGCTTACAATGTGGAAGAAGATCTTAACCTAAAAAACGTGCCTACTTTCTTCTATACAGACTCAACGAATGCGTTATACTGGATAAAGAAACAAAACAATTGGGCTACGTTTATAGCTAACAGAGTCAATGAAATACGGAAATTGACGGATACAGAAGCTTGGATACATATTCAAGGGAAATTTAATCCAACAGATTTGCCCTCAAGGGGGTGCAATCCTAAAGACTTATTGAAATCCCATTGGTGGGAGGGACCCGACTGGTTAAAACTACCCCATGAAGAATGGCCAGCTAGTGAAATAAAGCCCGATATGGAAATAGTCATTTCCGAGAGAAGAAGAACTGTACTCATAACTACTACTTTAGACCTTTGCAGATTTACATTTTTTTCAGAAAATATCTTCTTTTAACAAAATTGTAAGAATAATGGCATATGTCATCCGATTTTGTAAGAATGTGAAAAGAAACCCTATTGACAGGAAAAAGGGAAAATTGGAAACAGACGAAATTAAAGCATCAGAAAAAGTAATTTTGAAGGAAATACAGAGAGAAGTTTTTTCAGGAGGAGAGAAGTTGAACTTGCGAATTGTGAAAGACAATGATGATCTCCTGCGAGTTGAAACTAGAATTGCATCGAGGAAATATTTACAGACTTTTAGATTTCCAGTACTGTTGCCCCACAAGCATCAAATGGTCGAAAAATTGATAATTAGCAAACATATAGAGTTAAACATGCAGGTACTCAGACACTGATATCATGCCTCAGAGAATCCTTTTGGATAATTAAGAGCAGAAAGACAGTGCGAGGAGTGATAAGAAAATGCACCAAGTGTAGAAGATTTTCTGCCCGTGCATTGGAAGCCGTGAGCATTCCTCTTCCAGAAGACAGAAGAAGTAACTGGCATTGACCTATGTAGACCTTTGTTTCTAAAAAGTGACAAAAAGTGCTGGATAGTGCTTGCCACCTGTGCTGTTTACCGAACTGTGCATTTAGAGCTGGTGTCATCTTTGTCCACCCAATGCTTTATACTGGCTCTTCGGTGGTTCATAGCTAGAAGAGGACGTCCTTTCACTGTTTATTCCGACAATGGAAAAAATATTGTGGGCACAGCCAATTTTTTAAAGAATATTGATTGGGAACAAATCGAAAATTTTGCATCAGAAAAAAGAATTTCCTAGAAATTTAGTCCTCCTGCTGCACCATGGTGGGGTGGCTTCTGGGAGAGGCTGATAGGATTATTGAAGAGCATTCTGAGAAAAGTTCTGGGGAGAGCTTGTTTGAACGAAGAAGAATTGGTCACTGTGTTATGCGACGCAGAGAGCTTAATTAATTCTCGCCCCTTAACATACCTCTCAGAGGATCCTGATGAACTATCAGCACTTACACCATCTATGTTTCTCCAGGAAATTAGAGAGGTTGGTGTTCCAGATCTGGACATGATAGATTCAAAAAGATTGAACAAAAGGTGTGCTTATAGACTGAAATTGCGTCAAGATCTGCGAAACCGCTTCAGAAATGAGTATCTAGGGATATTGAAAGATTATTCAAAAGTTAAAAGAGAGTCGTTCATTAAAGAAGGTGATCTCGTTCTAATTGGTGATACCAACAACAAAAGAATCAACTGGCCTCTAGGTAAAGTCACAAGGATGTATAAAGGAAAAGACGGAAGAGTGCGTGTAGTGGAAGTGAAAACACAATTTGGAAGTGTTATGAGACCAATTCAGAAACTCTATCCGCTAGAAGTGACTACAGCTGACTCTTTGTCATCAACAGAAAGCGATGTAGAGAATGGTTCTTGCCTCGATCAAGATCAAATTCCTGAGGTGCAAGGAGTGCTCCGTTCTCGTTATGGAAGACTTTTGAAACAAACCAAGAGACTTGATAATCCATAAACTATCATGAACTATTGACTTTATCATGCTAATTTGGACTCATATTTGAACTTTTATGGACTTTAATTTTATTTCTTATAGTTATATTAATGTGTTTTTTAGTCTTTTTCAGGACATTTATTCTTACTCTTGTGACTGCTGTTTTGGATTCTTCTACATCTTCGAATCCAAAGGTGGGAGAGTGTCACAAACTCCCATCTTCTTAAAGCGACAGCAGCGCTACCTTTGTAAAAGAAACTAATTGATTCAAAATTAAAAATGGACGCGTAGAAGAAACATATTGAAACTACGCGACAGAACTAAAATTGATATAGATATATAGAAATGTTATTTGTTTAGATTAATTAGTGTCGTGTAATGTCCCGAGTATTATTATTATGTGTGCTGCAGAAATTAAAAAAATATAAAATTTCACAAAAGAGCTTTTTATTTATGGACTTTGACTTCAATCAAGGCGTGGCAGCCCTCCATTGACAAGGTAAGCCATTTTACCTTGAATGTTTTATTCATTTTAAATAACAAAAAATGAAACACATGATACAGTTTAAGTACAGTTAAAATCATTTAACACAAAACTGAGGGAACTGAAATATTTTTTCGTGCTAAAGGGTATTGCAAATTAACCAAAATTAAGTTTATTGGAATATGTTTTATTTACATACACTCAAGAGCCAAAACATTATGACCACCCCTACATTTTGCAATGAACTCGAGTGGATAATGTGGAAGGCACGTCATCAGGTGGAAGTGGTATTTAACTGCTGCTGGGCAGTCTGAAGAATCATTCTTTCACTTCTGTGTGTGATGGGAAAGACTGCGGATCTACGTGACTTTGATAGAGGGTAGATTGTAATGGCTCGGAACAAGTATTTCTAAAACTGCATGACTCGTTGGTTGTTCGCGTTCTACAGTTGTTAGTACTTATGCAAAGTGGATGAATGATGGTGAAACCAGCAGTAGATGGCATGGGTGTTGGACGTCCACATGCTATCAAAGAAAAAGATCGTCGGAGACTGTCTCGCATGGGGAAGCAAAACCGGAGCCAGACAGTGGCTCAGCTTACAGCCCAATACAATGCAGGGCCAAGCAGAATAGTATCGGAGCACACAGTTCAGCGGACACTGTTGGATATGGGGCTCCGCAGCAAACTCCCCACTCGTGTGCCTTTGCTGACCAAGCGTCATCGCCAACTGCGCCTGCGCTGTGCCCTGGAACATCGCGGCTGGTCCATGGATAAGTGGGAGAGAGTTGCCTGGTCAGATGAATCACGGTTTGTCATTCCTCACTCTGATGGCCGTGTTAGGATACACCGTCTTCCAGGCGAACAGTTGCTCCCTCAATGTACAGTAGGTCATACACAGGCCGGTCGTGGCGGTATTATACTTTGGGGGACGTTCTTTTGGGCTTCTCTGGGACCCGTGGTTGTGGTAGAGCAGACCATGAATGCTACATGGTATCTGAACATCATTGTGGATCAGTTGAACCCTTACATGGCCTCTGTTTTTCCAGCTGGAAATGGAATGTTCCAACATGACAATGCCCCGTGTCACAAGGCTAAAATTGTGATGGAGTGGTTCCAGGAACATGATGCTGAAATCCAGTTAATGTCCTGGCCGCCTAACTCCCCGGATCTCAATCCGATAGAACACATTTGGGATGTCATGGGACGGCAGCTCAGAGTTCAAAGACCACCAATTCGCAATATCTCGGATTTGCGTGACCGTTGCTTAAACATCTGGTAAATCTGTCTCCGGCCATCTATCTACCAAGGACTTGTGGCATCCATTCTAAGGTGGGTTGAAACTGTGTTGCACTCAAAGGTGACCCAACTCGTTATTGACAGGTGGTCATAATGTTTTGGCTCTTGAGTGTAGTTATGTATATATGTATGTATTTAATAAAAATCAATGAAACAAACATTCACGAGAATTTAATTAAATTTAGTACAAAATTTTCAAGTTAATTATTGTTAATGTAGAGTTAGCAATACCAAAATCTTTAGTTATTATAAAGTTAGCAGTACCGATTTCCGTTTGCACCTTCTGTTTTGATCAATATCCTTAAGGGGCTCTATCTTCATTTTCCTTTCCCACCTGAATTTTTACTCATACTGCGATATACTCATCATCGAATTCCAAATCCAACTGATGAGAGATGAGATGTTTTTGTGGGGATGGATGGTGAAAGTAGCTTATATAAACAAAATTGGCACATCTACAGGCCATTCCAAAAGTATTTCCAATCCATGTTAACCTACAAAACATATGAAACCACCTCTTTTAAATGTCGCCTGCATGGCTGGTGTTTTTGTATTTTGTTCATTCCCAGAATAGAAATCTTTTCGTGTTAAGCAATTTTTATTTCATGTTAAGAGAAAAAAATGCATGAAAATACGTAGAAGTTTGTCGAGACCATTGTATTATTTTGTCTTGACCACTGTTTCATCTTAAGCGGTTTCACGTTAAACATATATCACTGTATATGAATATTGGAATATTTATATATTAGTTCACAAACAAGAATTAAATAATGGCTGATCATTTTTATTAAAAGGAATTTAAAACATAAACATGTGTTTATATTGTGTGTGTGTTTAATTTTATTATTTTTAGAGTTTAAAGTATTGTATAGAATGTTCTTCAGTGGCTTATACAAGGGTAGTTTTGTGGGTTCAAACCCCTCCCATACATCAAGATATTTTTAATTTTAAGCATAAAGATTACACTTTTGCACTTTCATTTACATGTTTTTAAAAGCATGTACTCTTCTCGTACAAGTAGTCTTAGTATGCCACTGATGTGTTCTTTATTGATAATTTTGGTTTTTGATATGTATTTAAAAAGAATTAAAAATGCCATTGCCTACATTATAAAATATTTATTAGAGTTATAGAAAGATTTGGGATGTACATCTTCCTTCCAATTTGGAAAAAAGAGAAGTTGTATTATGATAGCACTTTTTAAAAATATTCTAGTATTTTTTTTTTCAGTTATCTAATACTCAATACAACCATTGCTGAAAGTTTTATTTTCTTCTCTGATCATCTATCACCTTTTGTATGTATTAGAATTATGATTTTCTGTTACTAATTAGGTGCAATCAATAAATAATGAATCAGAAAATATTGAGCTAAGATTATACACTGCTGGCCACCGTAAATGCAACACCAAGAAAGACAAGATATAGCACAACAAAATTTATTTTGTAGATAACATATTGACCGAGTATCAAATGATTAAATTTATAGACTTCTGTGAAGTGGGGTTCCTTCCAGAATCAGTAGCCAGAGTAACCGCCATTGTTGGAGATCACCGCTGCCACACGCCTCGGCATTGATTCAAAGAGACTTTGGGTGTGTTCTTGGGGTGCAGCAAACCATACAGCTTCCCCACGTTGCCAAAGTTGATCTGCTGTGGCAGCTGGGGGGTGTAATCTGGGTCAATCGTTGAACAACCATGGACCACATGTTTTCTATCGGTGAAAGATCCGGAGAGCGAGCCGACCAGGGAAGCAATTCAATCTGGTAATTGACAAAGAACCTTTGGACAATGCGTGCCCCGTGTGATCGCGCATTATCCTGTTGAAATATGGCTGTGGCCAAGCCCTGAAGGTAAGGAAGGGCAACTGGCTCTAACACTTCGGAGATGTAGCGCTGGCTGTTTAAAGTGCTGGCAATGCATACTAGAGGAGTGTGAGAGTGATATCCAATACCACCCCATAACATAATACCCGGGGCAAGACCAGTGTGGCGGTGCATAACGCAGCTGTTCAGCATCCTTTCTCCACGGTGTCTCCAGACTCGAATCCGACCATCGTGGTGTTGCAGACAGATGCGTGACTCGTCAGTAGAGACAACTTCATTCCATTCTGCTGCCCAGATCTTTCTTTTATCGCACCATTGGCGGTGGAGACGTCTGTGGTTCTGCGTCAAGGGTAGACCAAGCAATAGACATCTTGCGGACAGACCACTCTGCTGTAAACGGCGTCGAATGGTACGCGCAGACACAGAATGATGCGTTACAGACTCAATGTGCTGTGCTATGGTTCGTGACGTGACTGAGCGATCCGTCACTGTCATGTGCACAATTTGCCGGTCCTCACGTGAAGTGGTGCACTGAGTTGGATGCGATCGAACACGTCGGTCCGTCGTACCCTGCTGCATCCAACGGTAACATATCCGCATTACAGTTGTTTGGTTTCGTCCAACACGACTACCGATTTCCCTGAAAGCTGATCCACAATCTTAGAAGGTCACTATCCTTACTCTGTCGAACTCGGATACTTCATCAAAGGCTGATCGCTGTTTTCTACGAGACATAACTGATCGTTTTTTGCAAAAACCACAAGAAAAACACAATTGCCAAACAAACTTGAAATCGTCGAAATCTCCAAGCCTTAAATAGTGCTTTGAGGTGGCGCCACAGGCGTGCGTGATGTGTGTCTGCGCTGAAATTCTAATGATTTGCACATATCTCACCTCCGCTAATGCATGCTGAAATTTTCATGTTATTTGCGTGCTTCCTTCAGGGTGTTGCATTTATGGCGGCCAGCAGTGTAGTTCTTAGAAAAATATTACTGGTCTAAAATGTAGTTATTAGTGGGATAAGAATAATTTACATTGTTATTTAGCAATTGTATCTAATATCTGTGATCTAAAATCAAACTGATGAATCATGTGAATAATCTTTCTATTGAAAATATTAGAAGGATTGCTTTAGATGGTCTTTTCTTCTGAGATGGTATTTATATTATAATTACATCGCAGTTGGGTAAAAGACTTTCTGAGGCATTGGCACTGTAACAAGTCAAAGAACTATTGCAGGTAAGTTAAGACCCATAAAAACTGGTACGTCAGTCTAATATTGTGTAAGGCCTCCATTTACATGTAGAAGTACCTCATTACAATGTGGCATGAGGACCTGATCAATATCTGAAGGCATCTTGGAAATAAATCGCACCATGAATCCTGAAGGCAGCTCACAGTTCTATAGGAGAGCAAGATCTTGGAGATCTCTTCTCTTTCTGAATAGCATATTGTAAAGAATTCCAGATATATTAAATAATATTCATGTTTGGGGGTATTTAGGTGGCTAATGGGAGTATCTAAATTCAGAAGAGTGCTTCCGGATCAATTTGGTAGCAATTATTAACATGTGTTGCATTATCTCCTGGAAATGATCAAAATTCATTAGAATGCACATGAATGGAGAAACATGACTGAACAGGATGCTTATGTATCTGTCAGTCTTTTCTGGATGTATTAGGGATCCTATATCAAACTAACTACACATGTACCATACCTTCACAAGAGGCTCCACCACACTGGCATAACTAGTTCTGAATGGGCCCCGTTTCAAAACTCCTTCAGGGCCCCTTTTTTAAAAATGAAAGCTCTTTTAGTGGTAGTGTAGTTACACAATTGGTGGCCCCATATCTTTGATACTGCGGTAGTTATATGCCCCTGCTCCACTAGATTGAACTGTCTCTTGTGCATATGTGGGGTTCATGAGATTGTTTTCTTAAATTTGTATATTCATCTGCCTGATACAATGGCAAATGAGATTTGTCAGACCAAGCTATGTGTTTCTATTCAAGTGTCCTGTGCAGGAATTAGTCTGTTGATGACTGGAAACTAGATAATATCTCTCTCTCTCTCTCACCAGGCTTCTGTCGATCATATCTTCAGTTGTATGGACCTGTTTAAGAAAGATATCTGTTTGGATCTTCTTCTGCTAGACTTTTTAGAAGCTCAAAGATCTTATGGATCTTATTGGTTTTCATTTACCTCCAGTGGATAAGTAACAACAGTTCAATGGTGGTATTATCTGGCCCAGATGAGATACAGTGCCAATTTATCCAATGGATGCTAGGGGCGGGTACCCGGATAAGTTGGAGACTTAACCAGATTTTCTGGTTATAAATTTCGATCCTCCAGTGCCAAGGGGACCTGTAGATCTTCTGCACCCAGGGCTGAAATGAGCTTAAATTGGCACTAGTGAGATATAAAGCTTTGTACTGTGTAGTCATTAACGATACACAAGTGGGCCTTTGGCTCTGAAAGCCCATATCAGTAATGGTTTTTATTGCCGACACTTGTTGAATCCACAGCATTGAAATCCATAGCAATTTTAGGAAGTGTTGGACTTCTATTGTGTAGTAGTATTCTCATCAGTTGTAAATTTTCCCATTCTTTCAAGGTCTTTTTTGGGTCACACCAATGTCAGAGATTTTATGTTTTACCAGATACTCAATAATCATGATATACTCTAAAATGGTCAAATATGAAAATGCAAATTTCATCATTACCAGAGAGATGCTATGCCCTATCTCTTGTGCATCAAACATAATGCCATGTTTAAAAACACTTAAATCTTGATAACCTGTCATTGTAGAAGCAAAGACTGATCCAACAGCTTTGTCAAACTCTTGCTGTCCCGTATAAGCCTGCTGACGACATCACACTGTGTTGTTTGGTTTTATACTTTGTTGTTTGCATACACACATCTTTACCAGTTTTTCTGGCTTTTCAGTGTATTTATAAGTTGCATCGAATCTATTAAATTGGACAAGATTGATGCTTGCTATCAATACATGTAAAAAGATACATTAGGCAAATGTATTCAATTAATCTCATTCATTAAATTTTTTGGTTGTTATGTATTAGCTCATTAACCATTTTTGCCAAATAAAAAAAAAATTCCCTCATGCTCAAATACAAGAATTTTGTCTCATTTTTCTTTTCTTCATTTTGTTTTGAGAAAAATGTGATTATAATTTGAGACTTACCTTCTAAGAAAGAAAATGTAGTGGAAATTTCCAAAGTTATGGGATCATTTTATTAAAGAAAGACTATGTTAACAGGTACAATTTGTTTTTTTAAAAATGGACAAGCTGCTGCCTGAATAAATTTATTGTTGGATGTTTCATTTACTTAAAATGTAACTCTTTTTTTCATTAAATAATGGAAATTTTAGTAATACAATATAATTTAAATTTGTTTATTTATACATGTAAACTATGATACAAATTCTTCAAAATCTTTACCAGTTTATTAGTTGATGGTCTAATGCTAAATTTTGTTTCTTAAAATACATATAATATTCATTGCCAATAATTCTTTTTTAATTGTATATTGTTAAACACATTGCTTTATGTATTATTAATAATTGGATAAATAGTCAAATATATGAAGTATACAATCCTACAGGGAAGCCCTATCTCCTGATTCAATAAAGGAGTTATGAATTCATATATAGTACCTCTTAGATGACATAGAAAATGGTTGGTATTAAACTATGATATAATTTATCTTTTTTCATTGAATGTTTTTGATACTGAAGATGTTATTTTCCCAATTGTGTGTGTTAATCAATTTGCTTTAAATTTAATGTATCTTTTTTGAGAATATTTTGAGTATAGCTATAAATAGTTTTCCAGGCTTTTTCTAAAGTAACTTTCAAAAATTTAGGTACAACCAATTTTGACTCTCTCTGTCAAAAGAATAAAAATATGAGTAAAAATTATGGTTTACATAAATGATTATAAATAACTTTGAATAAAAAAAAAGCCTTAAGAAAAACAATTTTACCCACTATTATTTTTTTTTATAAAACTAAACTCTTTTTTGCAGTTGGAAGAAACTTCAAATATACCACTATTTGTAATTTGAGTTGAATTTTTTCCTTTCTGTCTGTGATCTTCAGTTGTTAGCAATTGCTACTCATATGCCTTTGTATGTCTCATAGTGTAACTTCCCCCAAAGGATAGTTTGATACCAAACATGCAGTATTAAGAAGACCATGGATCAAAAAGATGAATTCCTAGTTCTTTTAAACCTGAAGGATTATTGCTCAGCTACAACCAATATTAGATTTTTGTATTGTATGAGAAACATCTGATACTATGGTGCTTGGATGTCTTCACAATTAATGACTCTGTGCAAGATGACTCTTTTTGAAGGCTTCTGTACAATGACTGCAAATGTTCTTACATCGGATAAGAGAGCATATTAACTGAACTAGACAGTAATGAACATTTGTACTTTTCCCAAAGGATTCCTGGTGGATTTTGGGGAGTAATTATTTGAAGAGAATGAGGCATCAAATATTACCTATCTAAAATTGTAGAAAGATATAAAGGAAGTAGAATATTGGTTCTGGTTGAAATCTCTTTAAGTAATCACATTTTGTCCTGAATGGAGAAACTGACTTCTTTGAAATATCAGATCTTTGCTCCATATTCCACATCATGTGCCATTGGGAATGAATTTATCCTAGTGGATGATAATATCTGACTAAAATTTGGATTGGATCAAAATTTGAAAAGAATGGAATGACTAGCTTGATTTTATTATAATCTGATACAGCATCTTTGAAACTACCTTGGCAGGCAGTAGCTGTACTTACATCCTGGTCACATAAGCTTGAGTAATATATGGATATTGCTCCATGTCTCTGTCCAACAACTTAATTGACCGTATGGAAAGTCTGTCCCTAGTACATCACAGGAGGAATATATTCCTTATTAAAAACTGTTTATTTATTCATTTAAATTGTTAAAATGTTTTTTTAAATTAAATGTGACAATTTTTAAAAGTAGGAAATTTTCATTACAAACTTTCCATTTTGGATGTAACATGTAATTGATTTTTATTTTTGTCAGCTTACAATTATTTTTTCCTAAAAATTTATGTTAATGTAACATTTAATTCTGTTTTCTTTTCAAATGAAAATATTTTTATCGAGAAATACACATCTGTATGTATATTGAAAATTTGATGAATTTTTTTCCCTCCGTTCTCTGGTATTATTAATCATATTTAAAATACTTGATTCAATTGAAAATTATTTGCTCTTAAAAAAATTATTGAAAAAAATCAATTGGGTTTTACATTTCAAATAAGAAAATAATGTGTTAATATCATAAGTTAGAATGATTATAGACTGACACATATTTTTTACCATTAGTGTGTTTTTAAAATTCAGAAATATTCAAAAAATAGTTTATCATTTTATTACATAAAATTGAGAAATCTCATTAGTATTTAATTATAAATGAACAATAATGATAATTAAGCAAATAAAAAATGGATTTATTAAAGAGAAATATGTGAATAGCTTATTAAAATAAGTTGCACTCTACATCAATACAGTTGGAATAAACATAATTTTGGAGTATTTTTTCTCCCAAAAAGTTGTTTGGAAATTAAATCTACTTTTTAATATTAAATGAAATGAATTTAATACTAAAGAGGATTTTAAAAACAATATTATACATTTCATGTTAACACTAAATACAAATCAGCAAGCACACAAACGTTATTTTACTATTATTATTATTATTATAGTAATATAGTTACTATATAATACTTTTCCTATGCAAAGCTTTTAATTATAACATGAAAAACAATGCACACAAACGTTATTTCTATTATTATTATTATTATTATTATAGTAATATAGTTACTATATAATACTTTCTCCCTATGCAAAAGCTTTTAAAAGAAAGAAATATCTCATTTTAATTTCAAAGTTAAGACTTTAAAAATATTAAAGCTTTAACAATTAAAACTGCATTAATTTGTTAAAATATTATACTCTCCAATTTTATGTTCCAAAATGTATTTGCAGTTTGATGTTTATTTGTTCAGTTTCATTTAATTTTTTCAAAAGTAATCAACAGTATAAATTTTAAAAATACCATGTTTCTGATAAATATTACTTGCACGTTAAAGCATTTTTTGAAAATGTAATGATAAAAAAAAAGAACTAAACCTTTTCTCAATTAACTGTTGCAATGTTCAGTAGTTAAATCATTACACAATCAAAACGATATTTTCTTGTTTAATTACTCTTCCTCTAATTGATTATTAATCACCAGATCTCTCATAGCATCTAGGAAAGCTTTAATTTCTCGTAACTTCTATGTATCATTTAAATGTAAACTCTTATTTTTTCCTTATATACTTTTAATAAAATAAATTCTTTCTTAATATCTAACATGGGTAAGTTAAAATTCAATCATTGCATTCACCACTCAAGACAGGAGATAAAAGCCCTGACGGATTAGGTGCTCCAAATCAAAATCCCAGCTTCAAATTTTCGCCATTATTCATGACGTTGACGTTCGTTGCGATTTTTTTTTTCTTGTGGAATTATTTAGGAAATTGCCAATCATGATAAAGCAGCCAAATTTGTTAACCCAAACAGTGAACGTTTCCTCTACCATTCGTTGCCATCATATAAAAGCAGTATTAGTTTTCCTTTTTTATTCCTTTTTTCTCGGACACTTTTCAGGTCATATAGAAGAATTAAAATAATATGTTCTGACTTTTTCTTTGCACTATTTAACATTTTGAAAAACGAAAACATGTATGAGATTTTCTGTCAGATCTATAATAAGAACACTCTTTTTTTGTTATCTAAAAATAATTAAAACTTTTTACAAGCTAATAAATAAACTTTTTTTTGCGATAGTCTTTAAGGTTTCCATCGTTAAAAGGGGGAAAAAATAGTTTCCAGTGATTCTAATGAAATGAGTATTATTCCTGTTCATTTTTATATTTTTAAGCAAATAGATACACAAAAAAACTAAAGGTCTTCGTTTATTTAAAATTTGTAGTCTCTGCTTGAGAATATTCGGCCTTATAGTTGCAATATTTTATCAATTAAAGCTGTTAATTCGTCTTATTTTCACAAGAAAAAAATATTGAAACCCAAACAAATGTTCATATTTATAGCTCCGCCCTTAGCTTTCTGCTCAGCTGATTGCTGTTTTCAAGATGGTTGCCTTATCACCCTCGCTTGAAATTTTCCTTAATCAAGCACGTTGCTCTGTTAGTGATGAATGCTATCACTATGAAACTCGAAAACAGACAACTACCTGTACCATCAACTAAAGAAAAATCAAGAGCATCCATTATTGGAAAAAAATGTAAAAATACCAAAAAGAAATCCATCCTCGTTAACACTGACAAAGACGCCTTGTTAAATAGTCATGGCTTGGGATGTAAATCCGGTGAATCAATCGAGCCAAATGATTCAAAATCAGATTTTCAATCAGAATTAAATTTATCTAAGAAAGTGAGAGCGAAAAAAGCTATCCCCAAACCCAGCGATAAAATGCCCCCAAAACCCGACAAGATGCAGGAACGCTTAGAACAAATTATGAGGTAAATATGACAATGCTTTTTGTCATATCTATATTATTGCTGTCTTATAGTTAATTTTAAGTCATCAGTTTTTACTGTGTTTAAAAGTTAGTGCCATTCAATTTTATTGTTTGTATGAATTTGCTTATGAACGATCACTATGATGATATTGGTGCCTCTTTGTTTTGATTGTGTCATATTACCCTGAATCGAAAAACATTATGAATAAATCCGCATTTTTGCTGATATTTTAAGGAATAAGTCAAAAAGTTGAACAGGAATTTTTTTTAAAAAAAATATAGTGCATTTAAACAACATACTAATTTTTAAAATTTGTTAGTCCTTTGTTTTGAAATGGTTCTAGACACTAATTATTAATTCACACAAATATTACGATCTCTACGAATTTGATTTTTTCCCAAACTATTTTGAAAAGTGACTCAAATAAAAGTTTTCACAATTGAAATGATTACCTTTATTTCATTTTAAAACTGAAATGTTAAAACAAATAGAAACTAAATGTTATAAATATGGAAAACTTATTCAATTTTAATATATAAGATCATTTTTGATTTTTAAAAATTTAAATAGAATTCTTAATGTTTTCTTTGAATGTATTGACAAATAAAATTTTTAGTGACAACTTTGAAAAAACAGTGTTTGGGTTTTTGTTGATCACTAATTTTTTGTAGGAGAAATCTAACTTTTTTTAATGTATGTCAAAATGTTTTTCTAAGGAAAAAAAAATTAAGTGCAAAATTTTTCTAGAATTTTTTAAGGCTTATTAGGTTAAGTTTTGAAAACCTATAAAATTAATTTTAAAGACACTAATTTTTTTTGTAATTTTAAAGTTACTAAAAAAATCTCATAGTTAATAAATAATATAGATTACCCTTTTATATATAAGAAATAATTTATGTAAATTCTTGTTCTGATTGGTTATTGTAATAGTTCATCTCAATTACTCATGCATCTCTCTGCAGTAATGTTTTCCTTGATGCACTTAGTATTGGGAATTGGCATTATAAGTTTCTGAATTAGCTATTTATTGTCATACTAAAATCAAGTAATCTTTAAGTGATAATAGTATAATAGTTATGTTTATATTGGGGATCTTCTTGATACAATATTTGTAATCTTTGAGGTTTTTTTTTATTTAAAATTATTGTTCAATGTCAGTTTTTTTTTTTTTTTTTTGGTAAGATTAAAAAATAATTGCTTGTATTATATATGTTTTTTATAAAAAATTGAAATTATCCAGTTTTACAAGAAAGCATATACAATGTCATATTTACCTTTTTTTAAGTTTTAATTTTGATTGGGCAGCTGTTTATTCACACCTAAATTCAAAGAATGGGATCCAAAAGCTTTAATTTAACTTTCAGACATGATAGGTTTTTTCCCCATTATTTAAATTATTTCCTTCTAATATTTTTCTCAATAATGTATTAAGATATTGAAACTAAATTATTTCATTTGATGTGGAATCAGTGTAATTGGAACACTCATTCAATTTGGTCAAAATTTTCCAATCATTATGTTTCAACGAAGTGATATTAACTGTGCATTGTATTTGCACGTATTCTTTATGACTTAACTTTTAAATTTAATTTTTTTATAAATTTGTAATGATTTTTAAAAAATTTTTAGGATTTATTTCAGCAGTTGCTAAAGTTTATTTTTTAATCTATATCAATCTTATCCAGGTACAATGAGTATTATAAAAATTAAGGTATTCCTGTCATGGCAGCTGTAATTTTTATGTAAACTTTATAAAGTTGTTTTAAAAAGGTGTTATGTATGGAATCTATTATGGAAGTTGTATTGTTCTCTTTTGTTATTAGAATTGTTTTTCTTTAGGATTATAATTGTTTTATTCCTATCTAAGATAGGTATGAAAGTAGTAACAAGAGCAATATAATTCGTTACTTTCATATAATATTACAGTTTATAATTTTAGAGACTGGTTTATTATTTTTAATATAGTTTTCTTCCTTGTTCTATAAATTGATTAAAGGAAGTTTGTATCATTATTATTATTTCACCAGTTTCAATACTGCATCAAGTGTGTTGAATTTTCACTCAGATTAAATATGTAATGATATTGTAAATAAGCATTAATCCAGCATAATGAGCATTAATCCTGTCATTTGCAACAATACAACAGGTTTAATATTACTAGATTTTCTTCTACATTTTTTAAAACATTTTTTGTAGATTTTCTATTTAATCTGATTTTAATATATTAAACTAAATAATCATTTATTTCATTAAGCTGTACATATTTTAAAGCTTTTCATTCTCACCATCAATTTGATTTTACACCAACATTTATATTTCATTCAGACTGGTCAAATACTACAATAAACTCTCCAGTTTCTGTCAGCATTATAAAAAGTTTACATATCTACGTACCTGAGAAATAGACAAAAAATTAAAGTAAAACAGCCTTTTCAGTTAAGTTGAATCCCATAATTTATTTGCTGGATGTGGGGTGAAGACCTATGCACTACAATGTATTTACCTTGAATCCTTTAGAGGGACTCTAGGATCCCAATATAACCTTACTTTTCCTGTAATTAAGAAAGATTGTCCTTATCAATTGTAAGGTATTGACATTGTAGGTCATTAACAACATCTTTAAAATTTGTACTGATGGCATTAAAATATTTAACCAAATAGGTAGTGGTATCTATATATATATTGATATTCCATAGAAAAAATTGATTCTTAAATAATGCAATCCAAACTTCTGCTCAGTTTTCAGAAGAAAGTTAATAGGGATAGATGTGGGACTTAAGGCTATCCTAACTGAAAACTAAGGGGATCTTTGGATTCTTTCAGATAGCTTTATTTCAAGCCAATACCTTTACATATTTCCCTCTCCTTCACTAGTTGAAGCACTTCACTGCACCATGATATCCATTTTCAGCAGATCCCATCTCATTTTGATCTTTACAGTAATGAAATTGCAAGGGGGGGGGGGACTAGCAAAGGAGGATTGTAATTTTCCATCTCCCTCCTCTGCAGCCTTTATTTTTCTGGAACTATACTTGCTGGAAAAAATCACAAAGTATGGTGGAGTTGAGGGTGCTTTCCACTTATCATTGGTATGTGGCTCATAGACTTGGTCTGATTCTATCTCTTGAGTATGACTGAGGCTCCCAGACTGTACTCTAATGCTTTGCTAGTGGTCTCATCAAGTGCCTCTCATTCTCATAGAACAAGATATTCATCACCTGTGCCAAGTATCAGGTTCACTAGGCTTCTGCTGAGCATATCTTGAATTTTATTCAACTCTCAGAAAAGATCTATACTGATCTCCTTGTGCTTGATTTTTTTTATGAGTTAACAGTCATGGATTTTATAAGACTTAGTCAGTCTTTGAAGGATTAGCCACAGTATAAGTATCAACCATGCTTCCTTGAAAATAGCTGAATTTTTTTTTATATATATATTCATATGCAGCTAACAGTTTTGAATAGATTTCTGTCTCTTAATATGCCAATATAACTGCTACATAAAATGCATAGCAGTCTCCCATCTGTTCCTCGCATCACTCTTCTAGCACTTGAGTGTGTGTGTTAAATGAAAAATGAATTTGGATATAAAATTGTTTGAAAGTATTATTTAAAATTTTGCTGAGAAATATATTTCATAAAGAATATACCTTGAATATCACCAGTAATGTGTTTGATTTGCTGTCTAACTTTAAAATTCTCTGTGATGCATGAGTGTTTTAACTTTCAAGTCATTTGTTATAGAGTGAGAAGTTATGTGTGTGTAAATGTAATTTAGAGCAAGAAATTTTTAAATCCATGGAATCTTGTATTATAGTTAAATGTAATCAGTGGATTAAATACAACAATATATTAACAATGTATTAGTAGTACAGTACTTGTTTGATTAATTATTTATTTGTTCTCTTAGATGTTCCCTGTATAATTATTTATTTTTATTTTGCAATATTTTCTCATGATATTGTCTTTTGTATTTTATAACCCAAAATATAATGAAGTCAGTTGTAAATTTGTAAAAGTAAAAGTGTTTCAAACTTTTTGTATTTTGGGGGTAAATTGTGCTTCTCTAGATTGATATATATGCTCAAAATGTTTTATGAAAAGGAAAAATTGAAAAGAGCATTTTTAAAATTTTTATGATAGTTTTTATTTATTAGATATATTAGAAAATATATGGAGTGATATTTTATATGAATAAACTAAAGGAGGAAAACTGATTTAAAAAACAGTAGATATATATATGTATGTTTTTAAAAATATATTTGCTTTGCACTTTATTTTCGAAACATTTTATTTACTTGTTAAGGAATTTAGTCAACTTGTTTTTTAAAAATATTTACAGGTTAAAGAAATTTAAAAAAAAATATGATGAAAAATTTATTTTACTATAATTTAAAGGCTTGTTTATTTTTGAATTAACTTTATGGAAATGATTAATTGCCAAACATTTTATGATTTATGTTTCTTTAACCTTTAAGGCTTAAAAACTACAATATAAATATATCAATAAAACTACAATGGTCCGTGAGCCTTTGGACCTTCAAAAAAATAATGTAGTCCAGAAATTTAAATAAGAAAGAGAGGTTTGTTTTACAAGATTACAACTGATTCTAAGGGAAGAGATGGTGTTATGGATTTGTATATGTATGTCGGTTTTAAAAATGTTAAAATACTTAGCGTGTTAAAGATAAAAGTCCTTTTCTTCTGAAAACTTCTGAAATTTTATGTATAGTCATATTTTTTACATTTAAAACTATTTAAGATGCAATGAAATTTTTTAAACATTTGTCATTTTAAAATTTTTTTATCTCATGATTGATATGGGTATCAAGCATATCAATAAAATGTTTTAAATATGAAGAATAACAGAAAAGATGGCATTTTTTTTCAACAAAAAGTAGACAAGGCAATTTTTCCTGAAATTGCTTCAGAATCAAATGAAGTGCCACTAAAATGCCTTCAACAAGACATGGGTTGAAGACCCTAATTTATGGCAACCTATTTAATGTAGAGGAAACACATACTGTGGATACCATCGTAGGGACAATTGCTTAACATTCTTCTTTTCAGTACTGACGTTCGTGATAAAATTGCTTCAATTTTAGTAAGTTTTTTTTTTATGTTGATTGTTTAATTAAACACTTTAACATGAGTAAAATTATCATCAAACTAAGCAGATACTATTGTGAAACTACATAATGAGTACTGAATATATTTTATTCATCATTCAAAAGTATGAAGAAGGTAAAAGTAATTTAAATAAAGAATTTTTTTAAGGTTTGAAAGTATCTAGAATTGTTGAAAATGTTTATTTATCCCAGTATTATTGAAATATATTGACTGCTTATGAAAAGATTAACACAAATGAAGGAGATAGGATACCTATTAATTTTAAAATGCGTATTTTTAAATTAATAGGTATCCTTATACCCCTTAAAAGGGATTTTAATTGGCTGAATCACATGCAAGTAGTGTACATTAAATATTAAATTTTTTAATATATTATAGGAAAATTTTTGGAGAGGAGAAGAAACATTCACTTTCTTTTTAAATTTTTTGAAAATGTTTTCAATAAGTATTGTTTTTTTCCATAATTCATCATAAAAAAAATACATTGTAATTTATTTTCTATAAAAATAATAATAAACATTAACTATTTTGATGTATAAGTGAATGGTTTAAATTCTCTAAAATGGAATAAAATCTATATTTTAAAAAAATTATGTTTTCTCTCGTATAGTTTGTTATTAATTTTCTTAGTTTATCATCTTATATTAAACTATTTTTTCATCAATATTAATAATATTTCATTATATTACAAGATATATTAATACATCTCCTTAATATAAGGATTTATGTATTATGTGTAAAAATTGGAGTAAATATCTTATTTTTGTTTTATCAGTTAAATAATTAATGATTTCTTAAAAAGTTAAGCAATATATTTTTTGTGAGTATTATTTATTCTTCTATAATCTTTTAGTGTTCAATTTTGAAATTATGTTTTTCTTTTTAAATGTTATATTTTAACTAAATAAAGAATTAAATTTTATTATAAGTTATTATTTTTGTTTAATTAGCAAAATAATATCTCTAATAGTAAAGTAGTTCAAATAGATTTAACTATTTAACTTAAGTGTATAATTGATTATTTAATTTTTTTTTCTCTTGCAGAATGATGTTAAAACTTTATCTGATGTGGAAAAATTATTTCTATATTTGCAATTACCAACTGGTGCATCATTTGATGTTGATTCTTTTAAATCGTAAGTAGCAATTTTTATTGATTCCTTTTGTATCATCAGAATTCTTTTAGGTACTTTGTTTCATTGTAAAAAATTTTTTTTGTTTTGTTTAAATCTGAAAGAGGTTTTTATTAAAAAAGAATGAATTTTATTTATGTATATAATAGTATTTTTCAGAAGGGAAAAAAAATCTCCACTGAAAAACTATAAGAAATGTTTTCTAATCATTTAGAGTAATTTATGATTAACATTTGAATTCACCAAGTAAGGGTTCTTGGTTATTAGTTGAGATCTTAAAAGTGCAAACAAGCCGAATCATTATGCAGAATTTTTGAGAATGAATATTATGTGTGAAACATATAAATTATATTGGATAAGACATAAGTATCTTTAATTAATGATGTCATTTTTTTTTAGTGTTTGCATTAGTAGCATACATTAGGAAGTTAAAACCATTCTTGTAGACCAATACATTTTTAGTATAAATATTATATTCATATGTGTTTTCATATGCTCAGTTTCATATGTGTTTTTTAAGAAATGAAGTAGGAAGTAGGCTGTGCATGCATTACATTTATTTACTGTTTACTTAACCCTCTATTAACCTGAAACAGAGTTGAAAATTTCATAAAGATACTAGCTGACCCGGCAAACGTTGTTTTACCATATAAATTTCTAGTGAATATTTTGGTAGTCAAATGAAAAAAACACTAACTCATTGTAAGTGTGTGGGGATGTGGTATATGACTGAAAGAGGAATGGAGCGCTGTGGACGATCACGGCCTATAAAAGTAACAAAACATCAAGTATTCATTTTTTGAATTCTTTGTACTTTTATTATTTTAACTAATACATTTCAAATTACATCTCTATCACAAATTATGACAGTTAGAAAATAACATTATCAGTCTCTTAGTGCAATGGATTGTGCGATAATTTTAGTGAGTCCATCTTTAGCCAACACAAACAAACTGAATGGTTTACCCACGCGAGAACATACAATGTATTTAATTGTCCGTGTGAAAACACGGTGTGACCAAATCTAAGCCACAAACAGACATCGTTTGGCTTTTAACTTATTGATTGTCATTGCGAATGCCAATCTAATTGGAATTTGAATCCATTTGAATTCAATTGGCACATCTGTGGGAAAAATAGGGATTCGTGGTAGTAATACATCTTTTTCTCGAAACTTGCCATTCAAACTGCTAGCCTCGACAACGTTTTTCATCAATTTTTTAATGTCTAATTGCGTGAGATTGCACAGCCGTGGTGAGTTCAAATTACTAAGCAAAATAACTGGAGATCCAACCTTCAGTTGTAAATGGTACAGTGGCATACCTGGCAAATCCAATGAGTTCAAAAACTCTGCTGGATAATTTACAGCTTCGTTGGTATCACAAACTGTATCGACAAATTTGTATGACATCAAGTCCCTTGACAACAACTGTGTGCCTGTGGTAGCCAAGTGGTCTAGGCATGGGATCATGGCTAGCGTGTCATGAGTTCGATCCCAGTACCACTGAAGACCCGCCGTGTAGGGATGTGATGCACATTAAATCTGTTGAGAACTCAAACTTCCTGCCGTTGGTATGGTGTGGTAGTTAGGGGGGGGGAAGCCAGCTCAGGTGTCATCCGCGTCACTTGACCATGGTTCAAAATTATGCAGACCATCGCCAAAAGCCCTCGTGTAGCTGAACAGTGCGAAGTTAATATTCACTCACTCACTCACAACAACTGTTGTTTCTTGAAATTAAAATCGTTGACTTCCACATTTTTTGCCGCCAAAATTGCTCTTTCTGCCTGCCAGTCATGATTAAAGTATTGTGTGTGTATATCAGGAAATATCTGGTCAATAAGAGCATTTTGTGAGTTAATGATTGTGCAGAAATTGGTCAGCAATTTTATGCATCTAGTATTTTCATGCACAGCTACTTTCCATCACCGATATCTAACAGTTGCTTTGAAAATGTTTCAGCAGATGGATCTTGAAGCATTTGAACGCGCATATTTCTTTCAGCTTTACTTTTTCAACATTACACCACAGTGGCGATGATTTCAAGCAAGTGCTGATCTCATCAGCGTACGTTGAACGTGGAATGACGGAAAGTGTTAGTTTGAAATCACCTGAAATGAGTTACAGAGTGCCCCCAAATAGTTTGTCATTTTTTATGCCTTTCAATGTCCTGTTCAAATAGTTTGTGTGCTTTCATAGTGCATTCATCCCAGATGATAATTTTACACTGTTTCTATGTGTTCCACTGGGGCCATGGAAGATTGTTTTTTATGTGGCACACTGCATCTGGGTTATTTTTAATATTTAGTGGCAGCTTAAATGCTGAATGAGCTGTTCTACCTCCATCTAATAAAGTTGCTGCATAAAGTAAATGCATAATTAGTGAACCCATTTTTAATGAAAAAGATATATCATATTTTTAAAAAAATTAACTTAAATGTGATTGGTTTCTATTAATATACAAGTGGTAAAGAAAGAATGTAAATGTATTATTCCATTATGTTTGATTAATTATTTTTTTAATGTGAATTTTGAGTTCTTCATTTTTTGTAAGTAAATTTCTGTAAATACTTTTTTAAGTAAGTTGTTGAGTTATAAATTTATCTTATCATTATCTGTATGGTCTTTCATAATCCATATTCGGTTTGAGTTTTGTTTTAATTTTTTTACAATGACTCTTTCATATATTTCATGTCATTTTGGAAAAGAAAAATTCTAATGGGTTCTATTCTATTCTATGGGGAAGCATCATATTTCATTCTCACTTTAAGAATTTAATTTTTTGAAAAAAATATGTGGTGCAAGTTTTGTGTGAGGGACCAGGATTTTTAACTGGAAAAAGTTTCAGATTGTATAGAAATAACAAACAAAATAGCTGAAATTCGATAAGTATTGTGGGGAATAAAGGAGGAAATTAAGGTGATGAAATAAAAAAAGCAAGAAAAAAGTGAAGCATAGTTAAAAAAAATTGATCTTATTAATATAAAATTATGGAATTTTCTTCAAACTAAACTGTTTTTTTTCTTTCGAAATAAGTATGAAAAAAAAATTTTGTTTTTAATACCTTTCAAAGTTTAATTATGAAATACTTGTGAAATTATATATTGTTGATTAAATGAAACAACTTTTAGAATTCATTTATAATTTTTAATCATTTACTTCTTACTAGCTATAATAATTTTGTAATTTTTGTGATTATATTCAATGATTATTAATCTACTAAAGAAAAGTACTTTTTTAAAAATATCATTTCTTACAATCAATGGAAAAAAATAACATATTATGATTAGATAAAAAAAAAAATGAAATAATTCATGTACTCTCTCTTTTCTTTTTGTCAGATTATGAAATTATGACTTCATAAAAATTTGTTTTTATGTTCTATATTTTTTTTCTATTTTTTGCTTGTTTGTTATGATTTATCTGTATATAAACAATTTTTAAATTTAAATGTGAGTATTAAAAGTTTTATGCTGAATAATGATTATAAATTATAGTATTGGCTACATTTTTCTTTTACACTCATGGACAAAAAAAATTAGCACACCAAGAAGGAGTCGTCAAAATGAAACGAAATTTTACATATGTAATGACTACTTTGATGTAAGTAAATGATTAGAAAATCAAAGAAAAAGGATCCTTTATTTCAGAGAAAAAGACAAGAATGGAGGATTTAATACCCTGTTGAACCCCCTCTAGCGCGAATGCACAATGCAATACCATCGGTCATTGAGGCATACAAGTTCTGTATGATGTCTTGAGACATTTCGTTCCATGTTTGCTGTAACCTTGCGTCTAGTTCGTTCAAACTCGTGGGATGCCCAACTCGCCATCCCAAATGATCCTAGATATCTATTGGGGACAAATCTGGGGATCGGGCAGTCCAAGGAAGGGTAGTAACAATGCAGAAACAGTCTTGTGACACCCTTGCCGTGTGAGGCTGAGCATTATCTTGTTGAAAAATGGCTCCTGGGAGCCGTTGCATGAGTGGCAACACATGTGGTTGCAGGATGTCATGGACATACTGCTGGGCTGTCATGGTGCCACTGATCAATACTAGGGGTGACCATGTATTGTAGGCTATGCCACCTCATACCATCACACCAGCTGTGGGAGCGGTGTGTCGCTGTAAAGCAAAGGCAGGATTGAGGTGTTCACCACGGGGTCTCCACACATGAACACGATTGTCATCACCGCTGATATTGAATCTGGATTCGTCGCTAAAGACGACCTGGTTCCATTCCGCTGCAGTCCAGTTTCCTCGTGCACGGCACTACTCCAAACGGAGGCGTGGATGAAGGGGGAGGGGCATCAAGGGCAGCACAAGTAATGGACGCCGCAATCCCAAATGTCCTTCAGTCAGGCGCCTTTGCATGGTTCGAGAAGACACAGGGGCCCCCTAGTGAAGGTGCTACCTGTGCTTGGATGGCGGCCGATGAAGCAGTTGGCTGTACGCGTGCATTTCTTACAATGTGACGGTCTTCTCGACGACTGGTCTGTGGAGGGCGTCCTGAGCCTGGTCTTCATGTAAATGACATCTCCCAGATACACTGGTCCCAACATTTCCTCACAACACCATCAGAGCAGCCTAATTGACGAGCTACTCACCTAGCTGACCACTCAGCTTCCATCATGCCGATGATTCTCCCCCTCTCAAGCTGCGACAGCTGCTCATATTGTGTTCAAAAACGGCGTAATGGCATGTCTACCTCAGATCTTCCTTTGTAAACAATTCAGCACACTCAAACAAGCTTTGGTAGGACCTGTTTTATACTCCCGGAAAACGACTTTAAATGTCCTCTACCGGCTATAAGTAATGAGCAATCACGCTGCATTTCTAACCATTTGCACATCTCCCCGACATGTACCTTCATGCCAAGTTTCGTTATGATCCAGCAATTATTTCTTGGTGCGCAAATTTTTTTGTCTTGAGTGTGTTTGATCATTGTCTGCATTTAAAATGTTAGTGGTGACTGATTTTTTCCCTCTTGTATAAGATAAAAAATAAATACCAACTGTACTTTTTATAGAAGTTTTCATCAACCTGATTATACATATTTCATTATTTATTAACAAACTTATAAACAATTTGTGTTTTCCGTATTTACACCAGAATTGATTTTTGAGGAAATGTTTTTTATTTTTAAAGATTGCTTTTTTAATTTTATTAGAAAAACTCAAAATCCTTTGGGAAAGAAAGCTGATGAAGAAGGTTTAGTTGCTGTTAACTGGATTCAAAGTCACTTTGAAGAAGATCCGGATGTTTCTTTGCCAAAGCAGGAAGTCTATAATGAATATCAGTATGTATTATTTGATTCACAAGTAATGATTTGAAAAACAATGTAACAAAAAAATTGGAATAGCAAACATTTTACCTTAATTTTTCTGAAGGTTAACTAATTAACTAGAAGTTGGATCCTATTTTAGTGCACCCTTGATGATAAAAAACAATTTGGTGGTAAAAGTAACGATAAATTCATTAAATGTTTATACTTTTATATAAAGTGCCATTATTAATTTTGGGTTACTTTATTTTTTGTAGATTTGGTAACTAATTCCAGATTTAGCGACTAAAAGATTAAGGTGCAACCCTAAAAATGAATACACTTGTGGTTAATAGAAATAAAACGAACAAAAAAAAGTGTTCTTTTTGTGAGAAAGGAGAAAATGGGTGCGTCCACTATTATAAACATTTTTCTGAAAAAGGAAATAAAAAGACTCATGCATGTGAAAAAAAATAATTTGTTCTAACTGCTAAATATTTTCTATTTTTATAAAGCAATACGTTTATAAGTGATGATACTAATTAACATAAAAACAATTCATTAAAAAGGTGATAATACGATTGACACTTAATATCACCATGTTTTTATTAACTTGCTTTCTTGTATGTCTGTCCGGGTGGAATTTTGTAATTGATTTTAAACTTACTTCCGGATGAGCTAGAGACATGAAATTTGGACTATAGCTCAGAAGTGGATGACAATGTATGAAAGATTCCTAGCTGCTAAAATTCCACAAACATACAAAATTAAAACAAGCAAAATTCCTGTTCTGAAAGAGATCAGTCATCATTTTTTAATACTCAGTCAGCTTCTATATTTTTGCATTGCATTATATGCTCTAAAATTGCTCCATCTATAAAATGCAACCTAAAACTGTTGTTATTCACATTTTTTTCTCGCATAACTTTTTGGATTTGTTAGTTTCTGGCTAAATATTTTGGGTTACTAACCTATTGAATACACTCAGAAATGCTTTTTACTATTAGTCATTGCAAGCTACAAATTCATTTTAATTGTGAGTATCATCAATTTTTATATCCATATCGCTTTCCAATTCAGATGATACAATGGGAATAAAATTTTTATCATTACATTCATCATACAAATCTGATAATTTTCCCCTTTTGATTTATTATTGGACACAATTATCTTAAAAACACAATTATTTCTTTCTCAGTAATTTTAAACCTTATTCATAAAATTCGGAAGAATTAAAGAAACTCGCATGAAATCTTCGCTAATCATAACTTACTAGTAATCCTGCACACACTCTGTGGCGAGAAAGGAAATATGCTGCAGGTATTGGCAAACTTTAAACAGAACACATGATCACCAGATGTCAATTAACAATATTCAAAAATTTCCTTACTGTTCAATACACTGTAGAGTAATCCTATTGAAGAATGAAATTTGAAATAGAGGAGTTGAAATTACTTCCATTAATTGCAGGCATTATATAGGTAAATTTATTCATTAAGCAAGTTTGATCAAAGCTTCCCACAATCTTTTTATGTTAATTCTTCCTACAGGTTTGATAGAAGTCAGGAAAAATAAAGGGAATTCATCAAAATTTGCAGAATTTTTAAGACTTTACTGGCCTGGGTGTTGAAAGAAAACATCTGATTTTCTAGTGTTAAGCTTATCTGAAGTTGTCATCCGAAAGGATAAAACGGGCATTATTTTTGTCAAAAAGAAATTTCCATTATTTTTTTTGGTGCTGACCTCAAGCTAAACTTCTCAAAAAAGGAACATTTACATGATGCCTTTATTGAAGTCACCCCCCCCCACACACACATACACACACTTTTCATTTCTTTTCATTGTAATTTTTCCCAAGTTTGACTTTTACTTTGTGTTCTATTTCTTATATCAGCAACAGTTTTCCAGTTGACACAATTATATTTATTGATTTACAAGATTTCTAAATTTAAAAATTGTATTTTGGTTCTGTCTTGGCATATTTTTAAAATCATCATCAAGGGGTTCAGATAAGTTGAATTTGCCTTTTTCTGCATTTATAAATATTGTTATGGGACTTTTGGAATTTGTTTGCTTCCCTGCTTAAATGGTATTGTGGCTATTTTGTATGTGATACAAAAAAAAGCTATATTTTCAACAATTGCTAATTAATAAGAATTACCTTGGCAAGTAATTTGATCAACAAATTTGTGAAAATAATATATGTTTCGGGAAAAAGGAGATTAATCTTATATTATTTTGTTTAGCAAAACAATTCTTTTCAAAACATATCTTTTGAAGATGGTTATTTATTTTCGATTAAAGAGTATACAAAGCGGTTAGATAATTTTACTTTATTGTCCTTTTATAATATGAATTTTAAAAAATTGAATGAGACAAGAGGAGAAAGTCACAATTATTTTAAATTTATTTTTTAATTAAATTTTTCAATCACTTTCATGTTAATTCATTTGTATCTGCAAAAAAGTGTAATTGCTTAAAAATTATCAGTACTGCTTATTCTAATTTATTTATACATCTTCTCCCTTATTTCTGTTCAGATATATTTTTGTTTTACATGAAAAAGGTCTTATTTTATAAATTCTTTTCAGTGAAATTTAATTAAAGTAATAACTATTATAATTTTTTAATATTTTCTTATGTTATCCTTCCATTTCAGAGCTTATTGTCAGATGGCTGGAAATGATTGTCTTTGTGCAGCTGATTTTGGAAAGGTGATGAAACAAATATTTCCAACAGTTAAACCTCGCAGGCTTGGAACCAGGGGAAATTCAAGGTGATTATTGCTTGTTTTCTAGTTTTTTTGAACTATTGCTATTTTCTATTTTTTTATAGGTTGCAAAATGGTAGGAAAACTATGATTTATTTTTAATATGACAATATAATATTTTTCAAAATTAAATTATTTTGTAGCATTTAAACTATAAATTATTGATTAGAAATCAGTTAGTTTTATATTTTGTCAATTTAAAATCCCATCATTTTTCTTTTAATTTTTTTGAATAAAAATAATTTTTTTTGGTACAGTACTTGAATAAGAAACTTATGTTTCATGTTAAATTATAATTATGTAATCATCAAGAATTTTTAAATTTTATGTAAAAATAAAAATTTTGAATATGTTTGTTTTTATGTAGATATTGTTACAGTGGCTTGCGAAAAATATCAAAGTTAAAAGTTCCAACAGTACCAGATATGGTTGCTGAAACTGAAGCTTCTCGGGTAAGTTGTGAATGAGCAAAAATTTTAATTAAATATGTATTTTTTCATTAAAATATTGTATTATTGACAAAGCATTTATTTATAGTAATATTTTATACAGTTCATTAATTTTGATGTGGGGGGGGGGTGTTTATTTTTCACATATAATTTTAAGTTGATTTATAAATTTTATTTCCTTTAAATAGAATTTCAAATAAATAATTGTTAACATTCATAAATTTAATGTAATAACTTTTAGTTTTTAATTATTGAAAATGAGTTTTTAATATTTATAACCTATTTTTTAAAGTGGTCTGTGTTAATCATCTAGCAGTTTAAACTAATTTGAAGTGACATGACATGAATATTGTTTATTTAAAGTTACCTTTTTTATTTATGTAGCTATTAAATTAACATTAGCGCAGAACATTTTCATGAATGATTGCATATAAATTCAATCTCTGCAGTATTATTTATTTATTGTATTAATCCTGAACTTTAAATGTTGATTATGCTATAGTGTAATCAAGAAAACGTTATGGATGAAGCAACTTCTGCCGCCTGTCAAATAATTTTCCAGTGGGCTGAAAAATTGTTATGCACAAAATTTTCATCGTTGAAAAGCTTAGCATCTCATCTGTTGGAAAATATGTATGTTGATAATAGATCTGTTGCAGCTTTTTCAGTCCTCCTAGAAGGATCTCCGGAACTCCTAGAGAAAGGTACGTATTGTTAATTTATTTTAAAATTCTGGTCTTAAAGTTTGTATTCTAGGTATCTCTAAATATTATTGAAATATTAGTTTTCATTATATTTCTGAAATATAAAATGATGTAGAACATTGCTTAAGAAAAGACAGAAATCATATTATTCCAATATAGATTTTCAGGTAGAGTTGTTATCCATAATTAAATAAACAATGTTTTGCATTTAAAAGTTGTTAAATGTTATTTTAGCATTAAAACTTTGAAGTGAAATATTTTGAGTTATTGATTTTTCCATTTCTTTCCTGTTACCTTAATTGAATATTTTTGTTCTAGGATTTTCAAATTGTGAAGGAGGCATTAAAAAAAGTGATGCTCAGATTCATCTTCAGCGAAAAATACAGGAAAAAGAACTTATAAAAGAACAGAAGAAAAAGCTTCAAGAGCAGCGTTCAAGTATGGTTGTTTCAAATAAAAGTAAAGCAGGATCAAAAAAGAAAAGTCTAAAAGCTAAAAAAACAAAATTGCATTCATCTCTAGATTTAGCCGATTTTAACCTTGTGAGTAAATTTTAAGTAATTTATGCTGTATTTTTCTTATTGTATTATTAGTGCTAGTTTTTAATTATTATTCTAATGTACTAAAATGTCACATTAAAATTTTTTTTATTGTATAATTCATTTAAACTGAGATTGTGTTAAATATAAAATGTTCAGATGCCTTCTGAAAATTCTGATTTGCATCAAAGCAGTTAGCCAGAATATTTGCCCTGTTTATAAGCAGATGATTACAGACTAAGTAAAATGTGGTACTAAGAAACATTTTTTTTAAACTTATGTAAATCGTTGAAATATCTTGTACTCAAAGCACTTGCATAATGATTAGTAATGTGCAATTAGAACTTATCTGAATGGGGCATATGTTGCAGTAATATAGTGTATTTCATAACGGTAAGAGAAAAAAGAATATAAATGCAAATACCTTACAGCTTGTTGTTTCTAATCCCACTTGATCGACAGAAACATCTAGATCAAGACCATGAACCTGTGCGTTTTTAAGCAATGAAGAACTGTAGCAGGACTTGAGAGCAGGTGACTCTTATGGCCTTGTGTTACCTTTCAGCTTAAATGTATCTGTCAGTATGGTGTCTGTAGAATCCGCATATTAATTAATTGGAGAAAATAGTTCATTGTGTAAGATGCAAAAATAAGTTATTAATTAAGAACTAAATATGTTGTTTGATTGTTTAGTTTTTATTTTCATAGATGAATAATTTATTTTTACTTTCCCTATTTTAATCTTAGAATTTAAAACTCTTCAATTAGAGATATTTATTGATATGCTTTCAAATAAATTATACAGTAGAAAAACAATGATTTCCTCCTTTTATCTGTAATTTGTTTATATGAAACTCAAAAAAAAAAAAGTCATTTTTGAAATTATTACATATATGGTCAAATTTTTCTGGTTACTGTTTTGGTTTAAATTAATATTTATATTACACTTTTGCAATTTTCAGTCTAAGGATAAGTAATGAATTTTCATATCAAAGCTCTTGCTGCTATCAGGGTTGCATGAGATTCTTTAAGGTACATGAGCTTTTCTTTAGAATTCATTTATCTTTTTGCCATCAGAAGGTTTTCTATTTTTGTCATCTGGTTAAGAAATAGCACATGTCCTGATATAAGAATTCAGAAAGAAAATATGAGATCTTTTGTAATTAATTATTTTCAATCTGTAAAAATCCCCCCTGTAATTTATTCTCAAATATTTTCATTACTTTTTTAATATTTGTAAGAATATACTTTATATGAGAGGCAAGATGATCGATCAAAACTAATTTAACAATATGAAACTGAATTTAATAGAGAACAGGGTACTCCTTTCAAATTAATGTTGCTTTTGCCCAATGAAAGTCTGCTTTTCATTGGGTGAATGAAATCATCATAATATGATGATGATGTGCAATAAATAAGAAAACCTTGATTTGTTTCTGTGAACTTTGTTGTGACATTACTAGTTTGTAGTAATACAGAGTTTCATTGAATGTATCTAGAAAAGTGTATTACTGTAACTAATATTTTGTAATTTTACTTATATGTATCTTGTGAATGTCATCCATTACTTGATCGCAAAAGATGGATTATTGATAAAAAAATTTTTTTAAAAAAACTGCGAGTCTTGCCACCTGTTTTGAATTTGATAATTGTTTGGATTTTTATTTACCTTTTCATTCTTACTTTAAGAATTGGTTTTTTTTCCTACAGCAACAACAATTTTGCAAGTCATTTTAAAATTATGCTTCTTGAAGTGAAATTCTTGTTTTCATCTAACATCTGTGAAGATCTGCAAAAATTTATGCAATAATAATGTGGTAAAATCAGTACATTCAGAATTTTCTCTACACTTCATTCTTTGACGAGTAACAAGATTAGAGTCTGAAACATATAATTGGACCAATTCTTCTTCCATTGTAGCAAATGATTAAGCTTTATTGTACAATCTTATGCTGCTTTTAAAATGCATTGATAATTCCTTGCTTCCTTCTGTCAATTCTTTCAGATTTTATTTGTTGTTATATATCCCTAGATATAAGGGGAGGGGATGATGATAGGGAAAATGATAAAAGTCATTACATTTCTTTACAAAATACAAGTTCAAATAAAATAAACAATCAAATAGTATTCCACTTATATCAAGTGCATCAAACTGAAGGCCAATGTGCAGCCCAGTCATGTGTAACATCTTGTAGCAAAAATTTTGCAAAAAATATCTTAAACTTTTTTCTTATCTGTGCATGATAGTTAGCATTATAAAGGGAAAACCAATCATTGATTAATTATTCATTTTTAATTAATACCAGTTAAACTAAAAAGCAATTTTGGAATTAAAATGGTCAAAATGGATTCTGTGGATGATTCCTTTTCTTTTCATATCTTTGGTTTTTTTTTTCTATTTGGACATTTGTTTACTTTTGAAATATTGTAGATAAAGAGTTTGTCTTTGGAAGTGTAGATATTTTGTGATGGTAAAAGATGTTTTGAATATGTATAACTAAGTTATAAATACACTAAAAATTTTAAATTATTTTTTGCAAAATATATAATGCTTTATACTTACCAGAAAACTATTTAAAAGTAATAAATGCTTATTTGCTTTGAATATTAATTTTTTTTCATGAAGTAATTTTCTCCATCATTGTGTTACCGTTATTTATTATTATTATTCATTTTAGGATAAAGAATCTAACAGTTTACCAACCAAAAGCAGTGAAGGAAGTTCTGAAGGAACATTACTTCAAGAGAATATAACCTTTGGAATTAAAAATGAAGATTTTGAATTGGATCATATTCCTTTAATTCCAATTAAAAGTCCCACAAAACAAGAGGCTGTGCCTGAACAATCTTTATCTGATCAGAAAATTAGTCCCCATCCAAGTCCAGGTAACTCCACTGATGTTGAAGATAATGTCAAGAAAAAGAACACACCATTACTGATCTCTCCTAGGAAAACTCCTGTATGCATAACCCAAAGTCTCCCTGGAATAATAATTTTACCACAGCTTGCTGAAATCAGTAAACCAAATGTTACACCATCAAAGTACAAGCGCATTCAACCCAAGCCTCTGAATGGGGAGGGTTTCTCAGCAGTTATGAGAGCTCGTGCAGGATCAGTTGGCTCAAGTATTGCAAATAAACCTAAATCAAAATTTAATGATGGAAGACGTAGTTCTCATGCTTGGCTTCCATCTACAAGCAGTCCAGAAAGCAGTGAAGATGTTACATCTAAAAGTGTGACTAATAATAATATCAAAATTGTTTCTCTTAGGTCTCCTCCAATGAAAACTATTGCAAGGAGAAACAGCTTTGCTGTTCCTAAGGATATGGCAGCAGAAAAATTTAATTTTACTTTAGAAAATAATGATAACAAAATTACTACTAATGGTGCTGAATTGGTTTCAAATTTCCCCCAAGGTCAACTATCTGATAAAAATATATCTGAGCTTATGTTAAAATCTGGTCTTGCAAGTAATTGTATGGATTCAAGTCTTCCACCAGAAGAGAATCGTGCAGTCAAAAGACCTTTAAATGAAAACAGCGAGCCTAATGCAAATAAAAGAGTTCTTATAGATCCTAGACAAAATGTAGAAAAAATTGAATCATTTTTGCCATTTGCTAAAAATGTTTGTCAAAATAATTTAAGTAATCTTTCAATGCAAGAAGCATCCATCCAACCCAAAACAGCTATAATTGAAGAGGAAGTCAGTGTACATGATATTGAAGGTGATGCACTGAATGATTACTTCAGAGGGAATAATTCTAATGCTTCAATTTTTTCTTCATTTCAACAATTGAAAGAGAAAAAAGGACCTGAACAAAGTCAATCAACATGCAATAATAACAAGGTTAAACAGTTATCCCAGCTCCGTTTGTTACTTGAACAGAATCTTCCTCAAAGAGGTACAAATAGTTCTATAAGTTCTTCTTCAAAAGAGTCTCCTGCGCCAATAATTGCATCAGCAATTACTCAAAATAATTCTTTGTTGTCACAAACTTTGAATACAGCAATCACAAGCAGTAAAAACCTCCTGCCATCTGAAGTCCATACTCCAAGTACACAATTAGATTTAAATAATTTATGTAGTTCTGAGCTTGTTTCTGCTACTCTTATTAATGATAAATTTATTTCAAATATTTCTCAAATCAATAATACTGATAGACTATTTTCTTTAGATTTACCTTCAAATATAAATAATATGAGTGAGCAAAATGAACTATCTGATCCTAGTGTATTTTTAAATTCTACTACAAAAGATTCTCAAAAAACAGAAATAAGTTTGAGTAGTGACTTGTCTGACTTAAAACAAGATTTAAGCACAAATAACCTTACA
Source organism: Trichonephila clavata (assembly GCA_019973975.1). Lineage (NCBI taxonomy): Eukaryota > Metazoa > Arthropoda > Arachnida > Araneae > Nephilidae > Trichonephila > Trichonephila clavata. The sequence continues at coordinate 77,211 of BMAO01029261.1, forward strand.
AGTGTGTTGTCTGAAATTGAATATGCAAACAACCAGCTCATTACTTCAAATTCTGGACGTGTCAATACCTACACTCAAGTACCCTCTGTTCCTCAGAGTCCCAACACTAGACGACGTGCTTTTAACTTTATGCCAATATCTCCAAGACATACTCCTATCCCTGAAAATTTAATCAATAGTGCTTCAAATATATCATCGCCTGTTCCTAATCTATACCCTAGGAATATGATGTCTATTGCTGTAGGACCTTCACAACCACCTAGTAATGCTGGAAGTCCATTTATATCTCCAAGATCTACTCCAGTATCCATGTGTCGTTCACGCCATAGTTCTGGTCAAAGCACCTACAGTACATCACGTCACACTCCCTTTCAAAATTTTGATTCTGGTGTATCTTCTGTATCTACTTCACCTTTCATTTCTCCTCAACCTACTCCAGTACCTGTAAGCAGATTGAGACATAACTCAAGCCATAGTTCTAATAAGACAGTAACGTTTTGTTCGGTTAATAATCCTCAGATAATGCATAGTCAGTCTATAATTAATAATATGGGTCAATTACGCTCAAGGCATAGCTCTGGGCCCGGTGGACCACATATGGTTGGAAATTTGTGTACACCTAGGAGTGCTCCTTTATCACCTTTAGTCAGTGAACAGTGCCCACCATCTAATTTTGTTTTTCCATCTGGTAATGAAATCAGATCTCGCCATAATTCTGGCTCAAATACTACAACACCACTGTCTCCAGTTTCTGAACAAGCGTCATCTTCGAGTAGCTGCACAAGCAATCTTCCAGATCTTTCCAGTGTCACAGAGGCAACATCTATATTGTCCCACTCCTTTCTGAATGATGGTGCAGCTGATTTACTCATTAACGGCAATCAATCTAATTTCAAGCAAGTTCGTCAGCGCCATGCTTCAAGTTCAGTTATTTACTCAAAACCATGTCTTGCAATGAAAGATAACTTTTCCCGAGAAATTCAGAATTTGTTGAAGAATGGGGGAAATAACAGGGATGCTACTTCCAATTCTTTATTCAACAATCGAAGTCAGTCAGTTCCGTTACATCAAATGCTGCAATTAGATAATTATTGTCTTCTATCCCAACCTGTTGAAGATACTATACCTAAATCACACCCCACAACACCTGCGATGAGTCAAATATTTCCATTCCCTCTTTTAAGTTCTGGCCAAGAAAATTCCTTAACCACGCTTACTAATGACCTCATGAATCGAGAGAAAATCACCACTTCGTCCATTCCAATGGAGTGGGCAGGTTTGGAAGGTACTGGAGATGTAGAGGCTTCTGCAAGACGCAATCTAAACAACCTCCTGGATCCACCTTTGAGTGATGATTTACAAACGACACTGGAAGATCTGAGGGATTGTGATACAGATTTTTCGAAATTTGCACAGGAATTGGAATTGAGTCAGACTGAAGATGGTGATCTTCAATATGAAGTCAAGTGAAAAAATACCTTTATATAATTTTAATTAATTTTATGTAATATATGCTCTAGATTCCCATTGTAGATTTTTACATTTGTTTTGTTTTATTATTAGGTCTTTCTTTGTATAGTAATGCTTTAATTTTCTTATTTGGGTCTTTTGTGACTGAACACACTTGCATTTTACTTTGCACTCAAATATATGATACTTATATACTCATATGCATATATATTTTTAAACTACAGTCTTGTTTTTTAAATGTAGTTAAAGATTTATTTTAATACATTTGTAAGTCTTGTATTTGAAAGCATTCACTTAGTAGATCATCAGCTTTTGAAATTTATTGTGCAATTTTGCTTAATTTGTCTGAATACACATTACATTCATAAGCTATGAAATATTCTACTGCATATTTTGACTCGGACTGACAATGACCCTAAGATATTAAGTTTAATGATAATGTGATAAGTATGATTGTGACATTTAATAATCATGTGAAATTTTTACTCGGAAAATTTATATAATGAATTATTTTTGAAGGGAAAAAATGCTTTTCATTCATCAAGATCCAAGATAATACAATAAATTAAAATCGATAATTTTGCTTCATTATTTTGTAAAAGAAAATATTTATGTTCTGCAAATTAGTTACTGTTATGATTTCTTGTCTGTTACTTAAATTGCATACTGCTTAAAAGAAAAATACTCAAATTACATAATTTATCTTGAAATGTGTTAATTGAAGCTCTTAATACTTTTTAAAAATTATGTCCTGATTTGCCCAAATTATATTTCATAATCAGTTTATGTGTATAATTATTTGCTTTATAATAGATATACTGTGGCTCCATGTTTTAATGTGTTGCCTTTAAATAATTTAGTTATTAGTTTGAAAAATATTGAGTTATGTTGAATTTAGAAGCATAATACAGCATATAAAATTCTCTAAAATAATAATTATTATTTTGTATGTTAGGAAAACACAAAATAAAACAATTAATTCATAATTTTATTATAATATCTGTTAAGTTTTTAAAAATTTTTGATCAAAATATTTTTTTAAAAAATATTTAAAAGTCTATTTCAATTTCAAAGTTAACCAAATAAGTTACTCAGTTTTGAAGTAGATAGTTTTTAAACAAGTAATTGTAGTTTTTAATTTTAAACTTTTGAAACTATAAAAATATTTATTTTAACAGTTGTTTTTACTAAATGACTTTGAAATTAAAATTTTTTTAAATATTTAATATGATTACTCAATCTTCTGTGCTGGTGTAAAATGTGGGGAACACAATAAGTCGAAGTGTAATTTTAAACAGTACAAATTTTGCACTTGCAACATGTGATGATATTGTGCTTTGTATAAATTCTGCAGTACTCTGTATTAAAGCTGAAAACTGTTTAAAAATAAACGCACAAGTGTAATGATATTAAATGTTCTTTGAAATCCCTTTAGAAAGTTCAAATGGTGTTTTCATTTGATAGTTTTTTGTGTATTGCCTTCTATATTTGTGCCAATGTTCCAAATATGCCTGCCTTATGTGAGTATATTTCAGTGCAACAATCCTTAGTTGGATGTAAAATAATGTAAATTAATAATCCAGTTTTTTCCCACATACTATTCCATAGAAGTAATTTATTGTGTATTTATTTAAAGTATATAGCAGTGGGTAGAAATTTTTTTTGACATACTTGGTTTAATGAAGTTATTTAATTTTGTGATTTTAATTTGTAGGAATTTGAGTCATACAATCTATTTCTTACTGTGTTAAAGAAAAAAATGATTTTTCTTTTTACTAACAAATTTAGGTGTTTGAATAAAATATTTTAAATATAATTGTAACAATTTTTTAATGTGGATTGATACATAATTGTATTTTTATTGGAATATTAACTGGGAAATCTAAAGACAGTTATAAATTTTCAAAATGTATATGAAATAATTTAAAAATTGTAAAAAGTATTTGAATTAATAATTTTTTTGAACATAAGTGGATTTTTTTTATATTTAAAAGTAGATATTTATTCCTTTTCTTGCATTGGGAATTTCTTCTCAAAATGTGATAAATTGATTACCAATGAGTTGGTAGTATAAAAGTGCCTTTTTTTCCCAAAGTGATAGTCTCCCTTCTTTTGCAAGCTTTTTGATGTTTGTAATATAAAAAAAAGAAAAGAAAAATTGTTTCACGTATCTTTGCTCTTTTTATCATGGGGAATTTTTGGATTCTAATCATTTCCAGCAATTCATTAGTACTGTAGTGAAATTGATAAAATAATGATCTCATGTAATATACAAATTATATGTTTGGGTTAGGTTTGGGCGAATCTTATGTATATAATTACTTTTAGGTATATATATTTTGTGTTGTACATGTTATATAGTAATTTGTCATGTTATCTAGTTAAGAATTCTATGTGTATTTACTTATCAAACAAAAGATTTAGTTAAAACTTAATAATTTAGTTACTCTATATCAGTTTTAAAAAACACCCTATTTCTGGAGATTTTTGCAAAAGGAAATTAGATTTTAATATGATTGAGATCTCAAATATCATTGTATAATTATTATTTTGTGCATGATTTTGGAAATTACAATTTTATTAATTCTGTATTAAATTTTTATTTTGTTAAGTGTGTAATAAGTTAAAACTAAGTGAGATGAACTGTGTGATATTTAAAATTTAATTATTACATTAACAAATACAATTCAAAATATAAATATGCAAAATATTTTCCTCATTAAATTTTTTTTTGTTTTTAATTTTGATTTTGAAATATACAAATAATATATCAAACTTGAAATAATTTGATTATTTTGTCTGATATTTGATTTTTATATTAGTTTGTAAGAACAGTGATTATATAGATAAGTAAAAATATATATTTCAGTTATTTTCTGTTATATTAATTAATTTTTTAGTAATTGAGTAATTTATGATAAAAATAAACATATTATTCTTAAATGCTCTGTTATTTATACATATAAATTATACTTAAAAAAAAGCTTTTAACTAATTTTATTAAATTGACTAATTTTTTATCGATTGCAATTTACTATGTTATGTAGAAAAGTGTTAAACATTAATTATGTTTAAAAATTTTTGAAAAATTTTAACTTTATTTCGATTTATTATTTATGTATTAGTTTTACTTAATAATATATTTCAGATAACTTTTAATAAATATATTTGATATATAATTTGAATATTTTTTTATGTATTTATTTAACAAAGCAGAGAAATTTATATATTCTTTAAAGAATGTTTTATAAGTGTTGAGATGTTTAATTTTGTAAATAACTTTATTTGATTTAAATCTCAGTTGAAAAATTAAATCTAATTATTTTTTACTTTTAAAAGTAGTATTGTTTTTATGTGGTTTTAAAGTATGAGCTTATGCCAAATAGATTATAATAGTTATGGTTACTATTGACATTAAGTATTTATTACATTATAATAAGATTAAATTTTCTTTTTCTTTAGTATTTACCAAGCAGTCTGAGCCCTTCAACAAAGAACTTCTTTTTATTTAGTATACATATAACATGACATATGTAATGATTTTTGTTTCTTTGACATTAGAAATATTAATAATTCAACTTCACTGAATAATGTGATGTTAAATAAAAAATTATTCGTTAATAACTGATTTAGATCATATTAAATTTTTTTTTAATAAACTAAGAAATTTCTTCCCCTTAAAAATTTAGGTTTTTGTTGTTTTACTGTAATAGTACTGATCTTTGTGTTAATAATTCAGTCAAAAATAGTTGGTTAATTGCGCATACATTCTTGAAAAGAATACTTGATTTTTCTGGATAAGAGTGTTTGGTGTATATTCTGAAAGCAGTTTATAGCTTATCTCTGTGTCTTTTGTTGTTGTTTTTTATCTGATTACAGATATGTTTTTTTCTTCTTTTTTACAATTGGTATTTCCGGTGATTTTTAAATTTGTAGCCTCTGTCAAATTTGTCTGGTATTTGAATAACTGTAAAATAATGGATCTCTCTTTTCATCATTAAACTCTTTGAAAGTGATAACCAGTTCGTAGATAGAAAATTGGAAATTTAAATAGTTGTTAGTGAACTTAATGTTAAATTTTTCATCTGGTGTCTCCTATCACTTTTTCAATGTATTCATATATAATGCAATGATTCAATGTGTAGAAAATTTAAGTGCTTTATATGCTGGTGATATTCTGAATGTTATATGTATTTTATAGGGTATGCAAGATTTTTAAAGAAAATGACATACTCATTAATTGTGTTGTGTAAAAACGGAATTGTTTTATGATTGCAATGTTAGGAAAGCTAATTTTTATTTAATTCAAATTTTTTAAATCTGTGTAATGAAATGAAATCATATGCATTGATAGCAAAGTTGTTTTTAAGCATGTTATTATTAATGTATTTCATTTATCTTAAATGCTTTAATACTTGGTAAAAAAACTTCTGCATTTATTTTTTAGAATATCAGGAATATAATTATATAGAGAGAATATTAGTCTTTTTTCATTTGTTTGTTGGAAAATGTGTCTGTAATTAAAATGTTATGTATTTAGTCAATTGTTTACTTAAATGTATCTATTGAGATATTTGTAGAGAAAAAAATTTGTTGATTATAAACAGCTTAGCACTTTCATCTGGCAGTATGATAGTTGATGCCAATGTATGCTAGTATACAGTACTGTTAGTATTGCTGTATTAAATAAATAATTCTTTTTTACTTAATCAAAGTATTATATTTTTGGCTTAATGAATACATCTTGTGTATGTGTCAAGATGATTTTCTAATTTTTAGCCATATGAAAAGAATGCATGGAATGACTTTAATGTCATATCTTTTGTATTAATATGCTGTTTATTATATATTATATTCTTTCGTTATATATCCACTAATGTGAAATGTATATTATATTTAGTATTTTTGAGTGTGAGTGTATTTTGAGTTTGATAGAAAATTTGTATAACAAAGGTACTGAATTCTAAGAAAACGCACACATTTCTGTCCTATTTACCTATAGCCTTGTAAATATAAGCTTTTCTAGTAATGAAAACTAGAAATTGTCCATTAAAATAAATGTGGTTGAATAATAAAATTTAAAAAAACATTTATTGTATCTTATTTAGAGCTTTTAAATCTTGAAGTACATAATATTTTATCAAAAAGTACTGGTGAATTTATCAAATGCATGTTAAAAAACACATTCATATATCTTTGACTGATTAATGAATTTCAAGAATACTTTCTGATGCATTTCAACTAAACATGCATAAAAATATGAAAATTTAGCAAGAAATTTTTTGCTCTAAGATTGTCGCTGTCAAATGCTAAAAATTAAAACTTATTTATGTCTATTTTTTGGCAGAAAAATTTTCCAACATTATTATATACTGATTTCACTATCTCTTTGTAGAGAAAACATTGTTATTCACTCTCTTTTGAGGGGATCAATTTATGCTTTTGCTATATGAATACAGTATATTTTATTTCTTATATTCAGAGATAAGCAAACACTCTTGGGAGAGGGTCCAAATTTTTTTTTCTTAGTGCACCAAATATAATTTATTATAAAATTTGATAAATGTTTAAAATAAGTATATTTAAAAATTCCTCATTACTTATATCAGGGTGGGCGGACTTTTCCAGAGTACGGGCTACTTATAATATATTTAAGGTGTAGCGGTCCACCCAGTGGCTATTCTGTATTTAAATTGCATGTTTTCTTTTCTTAACACTTGTTTCGACATTGTATCTCTCTTTTAAGATATTACAGATTACTATTTTTAAAACAAACACAAGTAACTCAAAATTGTCAAGTTGAATACTTGAACAACTATGAGCGACTAGTAGAGCGTGGACGTATTCAATGGAGTCAGCAGCAAACATACAGGAACCGTTGAATCGGAAACAGACCTTTCTTCCCTGTTGAGTCGCGCCCCATCGCGGGACATGAGAATCCAACCCTTTTTAAGTTTGGGGTGTGAGATGAAAAAATGTTTGAACGCGGTTATTGGAGCTCTAGGTCTCTGCTGAGGTCTTAATCCCCTATTTTGATTGTGGGATGATATGATGTCTGAATAACCAATCGCGGGAAAAGCTGGTCATCAACATTTATTCTCTCCAGTCGGCATCTGGGGAAAAATTTATTTCTATGGTTGGTGTCACAATCATCGCTTCTTTCCCCTGCAGTAGCAGTGAACGTGTTAAACATCATCGTGAGCTTCCATTGAAGGTACAAGTCGTCTACACATTTATCGAATCACTAGCTTTTACCCGGGGCTTCGCACGCGTTGATATCATTAAATAACTGTCGAAGTCGTAATCATTATTATTAGAAAGTAAATAAAATATGATAATTTTTTCTACTGCTTGTCTGGGAGCATTAAAATTCTAAAATTAAGCTTAGTTTAAAAAACTGAAAACATACTTTATTCTAATAAATAGCAACAGAAATTCAATAACTTAAACTATTAATATTTTAAAAAGTTAAAAGTATCTACGTTTAATAAATAATTCCTCTTAAAAGAGGTAAAGAGAATATTATAATAAGATGCTACTGTATACCATATTATATGTTTTTCCGTCAGGAGCAAATATGTGAAGATTTCGGCATAGACACGGGAGAACAGGCTACATATAGTTGGCCATGGAAAAAGCATTGCTTTTCCAAATGCACTCCTGGTACCTGCAATGTTTACTCTTGCGCATTGCTTATAGTAACAGAAAAACTGAGCTGATATTGGAAATTGAACTCGTTTGAATTGAAACGATAAGTCAGTGGGATTATTGGAATTCGAGGTATGAAAACACTTTCCCGACACCTGTTAAAATAGTGGCACCAAGTATATTCTGCTTCAATTTGAGGATTAGGATAATTATTACTTAAATGTGACAGAAAAATATAAATAAATAAAACAATAGGATTGAAACTAACCATAAACATAACAATTTTTGTTACTCTAATTACTTTTTGTTTATGAAGCTCCCATTTATTATTTTTTAAAATGTATCCGAAACAGCTGCTGCCATACTTAATTGAACAGTGAGATAACTATCATAAAATCTTTTTTATGATATCGTGATATGATATATGATATTTTTTATTATTAACGTATTATGTGCGCGTAACACTATGTCTTGAGGAGAGCATCGGTCGCTAATAACCATGACAACGACTTCATTAGCTCAAATTGGCGTTCAGTTTCACGTTCACCCGTATAGTTTCCATTCCCGTAAGAATACGGGAATAAAATATATCCTATGTTACTCGCTGATAATGCAGCTTTCCATTGGTGGAAGAATTTTTAAAATCGGTTTCGTGGTTCAGGTGTGAAAGCGTAACAAACAAACAAACTTACATTCACATTTATAATATTACTAGCTGTACCCGTTCACACGTTGCTGTGTTTGAACAAAAAGGTAGTTTTGATACCTCAAACATAATTTATTAATGTTCAAATATATACAATACATCAAAATGAAAATTAACAATAAATTTATCCCTACATATATGTCATTTGAATATAACATATGTGCAAAACATAGATATAACTACATAGTTAATGGTAGAATAAACATGCTTCTTCACTTGTGCTATTAAACAATACTGCAAATGAATTTCAATTGAACAATAATTTTGTAATTATTAAATATCATCATGAAATTAATTATATTTGATGATGAACTTTATCTTAGTAGTGCTTGTAAATATACAACATTTTTTGTTTTCCTACCTGGTGCAAGAACAAATTTGATGGTTTTCCAACTCGTGAACACCGAACGTACAGCTGTCCATGTGAGAAGCATGGATTCATCAAATTTAATCCACATACTCGCAATGATTGTCCCTGTGCTTTGTTAATGGTCATTGCAAAGGCTAGTCGTACAGGAAACTGTAGACGTTTGAATTCAAATGGAGTATCCGTTGGTATCATGGGAATGCGTGGTAGTAGTACATGTTCCCCTTGGTGTTTTCCATTTGAAATGGTTGCTTCAATTATGTTATTCATTAATTTTTTTACCGATAGCCTAGCATTGCATAGTCGCGGTGGATTTATATTTCGTAGAAGGTTGATTGGTGAACCAATTTTCAGAGATAAAATATGCGGTGGCATTCCTGGTAGATCCAATGAATTTAAAAATTCTATTGGATAATTAACTGATTCATCTTGATTGACAACAGTATCTATGGATTATATGTTGTTTCTTCATCAGGTATTTCATTTTGAATTGTGCAATGTATTAAATTCACATCAATGTTTTTGGCTGCCAATATAGTACGCTCACTAACCCATTGATTAATTTTATAATTCTGTGATAAATTTGGAAAAGCTTTGGCAATCAATTCATCGGTGGATTTTACAATGTGACAAAAGTTTTCTGGTATTGTAATACAGTGTGTGGATTCGTCCATTTCCATTTTACCATTCCCAATATCTAACAATTGTGTTGCAAATCGTTCAGAAGATTCATCTTGTTGTAATTGAACATGCATATTGGTCTTTAAAGATATTTTCTCCACATACCGCCATAACACCGATGATTTGAGACATGCATTCAATTCATCTGCAGGTGTTGAACGTGGTATAACTGGTAGAGTTTGTCGAAAATCACCAGCTAGCAAAATGAGGGGACCACCAAAGAGCTGCTCATTTCCTCTCAAATCTTTTAATGTGCCATTAAGTGCTTCCAATGATTTCTTATGTGCCAAGGTGCATTCATCCCATATTATAAGCTGACACGATCTTAGTACTTTTCCCATCCCAGAATATTTGCTAATATTACATGTTGGAGTTTCAATTACCTGCATATGTAATGGCAATTTCAATGCTAAATGTGCAGTTCGCCCTACTGTCCAAAAGAGTTGCTGCAATACCAGATGATGCAATAGCAAGTGCAATATTATTTTGTGATCTTATAGTTGGCAGGATAATTGAAATAAGAAAAGTTTTGCCAGTGCCTCCAGATGCATCCAAGAAATATAAACCGCAACTCTTGTTAGATATTGCATTTATAATTGTGTCATATGCTGTTCGTTGTTCTAATACCAATTTCGGCAGATAATTCGAACAAATGTTTGTAATTCATTAACATCGAAGGGAGTTTCTCGTTGTATGTCACGATCGAAAATGTCATTACTATATCTATTTGGAGCAATCATTCCCAATTCTGTCAGGGATTTGTTGGCTATTGTCAAACATACATCCTCAATTAAAATCAATGCTTCACTGTATATATTAGATGTAAATTAAATGTTGGGATTAGCATTTATTCTACGCATGCGATGTAAAATGTCTTCATTCATATAGTCTTTATATTTTTCCCAAAGATCCTTTGTATTAGCCGGAAAACATGTAGTTAATATGATGGAAAATAGTGTACGTATCTGCTTGGTTGAGCTGTATTACGAGCATCAGCGAGTGAAATATCCCACTGAGCATCGTTTTCTAAGAGATTTAATTTCTGGCAAGCCTCACGAAATGTAGCACACACATGGCCATTGACTGTTTTTAATTATTGGAAAGATGTTGGTCCACGAACATTGATTAATAATAATCTTAGGTAAAAGCATTCTGTGTTATTTGGATATACAGTGTACAGACGACCCAATGCATCTGTGGAATATAAATTTAGGTGTTTCTGTACTGCTCTACCTTGTTTACGACGCTAAAATTTTCTTGTTGATGTATTCCACGCAAAATAAGTTGGTACTTCAGAGTACAGTAGTGTCCTTGCAAAGGTATCATTTCTACATAATGTGAAAAATTCAGTTAATGTTGTTGTTGGTGGTGACATTGCTCTTTCACGTACATTTTCTGATGTAAAATACACACGCTGTCCATTTTCAAGGTGTACTTCTAAATGAACAACCGTTGGATATCGCTCATGAATAGAAAATGATAGAATACGCCATACAGCCTCATTGCTACTTATGTAGCGTCCCGGTTGATATTGGGTGACTTCCTCGTTAAATGCAGTTGTATTTTCCACTCCAAACACTGCCACATCGCTTCCTTTGTTCACATATTTGCAAATATATTTTATAGCTTTCACTGAATTGCAGTACTCAACATTTATGTGTGCGTTATACGTTTTTAGTAGTAATGGAGAATATGGTACTACCCAACGATTATCAACATCAATAGTATTGTTGAGTACTTTTAGTGTAATGGATTTTCCACCATCTTCGGTAGATCGTCGTCGATAGAGTGGATATCCATCATTGCCTGTAATAGTTTCAGCAAGTAAGTCTCTAGGATACCTCTTTGTACACTTTCCATCTGACATGCATAGTGAATTATTATTTAGTGAGCCACATGGACCATGAATCATATTTTTTGAGACAATATCGTGCAAGTCTTTATCAATTTCAATGTCTGGTATTTCTGCTGAGATGATTTCATCAATTCTGTTTGGTGTTATCTTTTCCATCATTCATATTAAAATATGCGCATGTGGTAAACCTCTTTTTTGCCATTCAATGGAATACATCCAACAGCGCGTCTCTCCAAATACATGGTATTTCCCAATAAAATCTATTAAAGATTTTAATTTTTGTTTAAATACTCGTGCAGAAATATCATGACGATCTGATGGGGATTGTCCAGTTAATAAAAGCTCCTTTATTTCATCCCATGCTGGGTTGCATGTAAATGTGAAGAAAAAATTTGGACGACCATATGCACGAACAAACGTCATTGCATCTTGTGCATACTCATGCACGTGTCTTGGGCTGCCTGTAAATGTGGATCGTAAAATGACCATTTTTCTCAATTCACTGAGATTGCCATCATTTACTACTGGCTTCACGTAAATGGATGTACTCTTCAGAACTCAATTTGACTTGATTTAGTCGTATGTAGAGGAGTTTTTCACTTTCTATTTTTGCGTACATGTCAACAATGTATTGATGAAATAATTGTCTACATTTCTACTTTCGATTATCAGCATGCTCACGAATCTTCGTTCGATATGCATAATAATTCATAGCATTGACCTTTTTGTTAATGTCCACATCAGTTGTCGAATTTCTCAAATTAATATTAAAATGATATCCATCCTCTCCTTGCCAAAATAGAATAGGATATTGTAATGCATTATATGAACGATGAGTTTCTGATACTTGCTGGACGTCACCATTTCTGCGAGGAAGAATTATATCGCAAGAATTAAATTCTTCACCATCTATGACAATTGCCACTTCATCGATCGTTGGTGCGTTGAATTATCTTCGATGTTGACCAATAGGTGTTTTATCTGCCTTTATTATTACTTTGTAATCATCAGATGGTATTTGTTCAATGGCGGTTTTAAGTAACTTAATTAATTCATTATGTTGTTCAAACAAATTTTGTAATTCAGCGACAATCTCTCGTTTAGTACTCATATTCAGTTGACACCGTCTGTTGATTTGTTCGTCAGTATTTCCCATAAAATATATCTGAAGATATTTGTGATCAGCATTTGGCAAGGGTAGTAGTGATCCAGCATGGTGATAAATTTGCCCTTGTACTTTAAATGTTGGCATATAATTTGCGCTAACGATATTCGTTGCTCCGAACGATGTCATTTGGAAGCATGCATTGTACTTGCGTATATTTTTCAAAAAATTTTTTGATTGACTTGTTTTACCTGATACTAAAGTTAATAATGGTTCAGGTGGTGAACGCAAGTCTGGTAACTTTACTTTTCCACCTGCACAGCACATACCTGGTGTTTCATTTTTAAATTTTTGAGCACCACAATACGTACACTTTTTATCCATTTTCCAATAATTACACTTGGATGAATACTGTAATTGTAAAGGGGATTGTAATTGAAACCACATAAATTTCAAATCAGTATGTATCGTTCGTCTTGTCTGTGTCCTGCGAATTCGATTCCTTTGCTGCCTTGCTTGCCTCTGTTCACTCGTTTCTAATGATCGAGCAAGAGCAGTGTGAACTCGATCTCTTTCTTGCCTAGCTTGTCTCTGCTCACTTGTTTCTGAAGATCGTTCTTCTCTTCTCCTTTTTGCTTGATTTGTAGATCGACCAATGGCACTTCGCTTTGGTGGCATAATTGTGGGGTTAAATAAAACATATTTCCAATTATTTTCTTCAGTTGGAAATCAATAATATTGTATTAATAATTTATTCTCGTATTAATAATTGCAAAATTTTTTTGACTGCATTTTTGTATTTATTAGAATTTGCTGGCGAAAAATTGAACGTCAAACGCATTAATGTTGTTTTTTGTAAAACACAAAAACAACATTAAAGGAAACCAATTTATGTATTTAAAATATTTTAAATCTATTAAAGATTTTAATTTTTGTTTAAATACACGTGCAGAAATATCATGACGATCTGATGAAGAATTATATCGCGTGAATTAAATATGTTGTTTTTTGTAAAACACAAAAAACAACATTAAAGGAAACACAATTTATGTATTTAAAAATATTTTAAATCTATTAAAGATATTAATTTTTGTTTAAATACACGTGCAGAAGTATCATGACGATCTGATGACGAATTATATCGCGTGAATTAAATATCATGATGAAATGAATAATGTTGTGCTTGTAAATATACAAATGTTATTTTGATATTTTTGGGATATTTGTTCAAAAGCACCTAGAACCCCAACTCTGATTTTTAAAAAAATTTACAAAAACCTTTCCGGGGGATATACCTAATAATTTCCCAAATTTTCACGGCAATTGGATGTATGGTTTTTGAGTCTACCGAGTACAGACACACATTCATTTATATATATATAGATTAGGATATGCTTAAGTAAACGCTGTCGCATCTTTTGTGAAAAGCCGACTCTCCATTCTAGCTGACGATGGTGTTTCATAAATATGCCTCTTTTGGTATGTGTGTCGTATGTTTTAGTAAAAGCGGTCACCCCAAAATGTCTTGGCGGTCGATCGTGATCGACTTAATTCCCATCCCTGACTCATATGATAAAATAAACTGTGATTTATTTCTAAAATTCCCTCATGTAAAATGACATACTGATTCGGAGAAAGGAAATTAAATGCTTATCTGTCTATTAACTTCTATGTTAAACTCTTGAAATTTCATTGAAGAAATTTTTTTTGTTTCCATTTACATTCATGATATGCCATCAAAGCATTAATTATCAGATTGAAATTTATAATCTAGAAAAAAACTTGTAGAACTAGTTATTTTAAAATTTTCATTAGACAACTTTTTCAGCTGATTATTTAATTGATTTAAACTGCAAATTAAAAAAATTTATACAAATGTAGATTTTATACCATTACGATTTTTATACAAATCTATGCATAAGTGAAAAATGGAACACGTTCTTAAATGATTTTAATATCGAAATGCCTGTATTGTGTTGGCTTGAAATATATGTATCGAGCCAGATAAAACCAGATGGGCTATAAGTAGTCTATACTATAATACCTTTTATGTTATAACATTGATTTTGAACTTTATGTGTAAAATTATTGTGAATCATAAAATATATTGAAATTTTAGGAGTTAGTTTGGTTATGGTGTTTATGTACGCTGATGTTCAAAATTAAAGCAGTTTTTTTCTTGGTTGACTTTCAGAAAAACTAGAGAGATTTTAGCTATCGAATATAA
>BMAO01029262.1:0-29152 GCA_019973975.1 Trichonephila clavata
ACACAATGACTTCAGCTGTCATAGACTTCGAAGGATTTCAGCTTTCATCGGAACTTTTTATCGTAAAAGAATTGGCAGTATGTGCGGTCAACGACGACAGTTTTCGCGGGAGGTGGCTATTCAAACCACCCCATTCTTTTGATCAGTTACCTAAGCCAAAACAGTGTACTTATTTATGGGTAACGAAGAATATTCATAAAATTAAATGGGAGAGCGGTGAATTACCTTATTTTTATTTCCGTTACGTGTTAGATGTAATATTGGGAATGTTTACTTACATTTATGTGAAAGGGCTGCAGAAGAAAAAGTTCTTTCAATTTCTAACGGGTCGTGATATATTAAATTTAGACGATTTGAATGTCCTAAAGTAAATGACTTGCCCTCTTCAGATGTGATGTGCCCTTTTTCTCACAAGAAGAACTTTAATCATTGTGCTGTTTACAAAGTTAGAGTTCATGGAAAATTTTTAGAAACTGTATAAATTCTGTTACACTCGACGTGGTACGTCATTTTATTTCAGTATGTCAGCTTGTACACACGAGCATTTAGAACAATTAAAATCGATCGCTAAAACTAAAGCTAAGAGTGTCTTATTGAAGAAATGTTCGAATAGTATAATTAAATCTTTATGTGAATGTGCTTTGAATGTTCTAAAAGGAAATGTACCGTTGACTAAAAATCAGAAGAATCGTTTTATCTCCTACAAAAACAGTTTGAGGAAACTTTCTGATAGGAAGTGCCTTTATATAAGAAGAGAAAACTTTGGTTCAGAGAGGTGACGGATTTCTCTCTACATTATTACCAGCGGCCATTTCTTTGATTGGTTCTCTTATTCATGGAGTTCAGTAAGAAAATGATTTTAGTGCCCGAAGATCGAGTTGAAATATTTGACAAATTATCAGATTTAGACAAACAAATGCAAAACATTTTGCGAAATAAAACTATCTTAGAGAGTGAAAAAGCAAGCCAATATTTACAAGTTCTTCAAAAATTTGTAAAAATTCATCATCCTCAACGAGAAGTGATAAAAGAAACAGTGGAAAAGAAAGAGCCAGTACTCGAAGATGAAAACAATATAACTACAAAAATTCTAAACTCCGCTCCGATTAGGTACCAACAAACTGCAAAAAACATTCTAGATTTCTTAAAAGATAAGCATTCAATCATATCTTGGACTCCTGAGGGAGAAATTATTTATAAAAGTAAACGGTTACCTCGCACTAACATTGTGTCGCTAATAACATATTTGCTTCGTCACATAAAAAACTCTCCAAAAGGATCTACAGAATTTCATGCAGCCTTGCGAGAAATAAACATTCCTAAAAATTTCATTGTGAATAGGAAAATATTCAAACCTGAAAAGTTAGTTAAAAGCAGTGTGCGAAAACGCATGTATGCAAAGAAAAATGCTTGGATTTCTAATTGATGTATTTATTTCTTTCCTAATAAAAAAGTAAAATTTTGTATTAAATAATATTTGTGTCAGATCTTTTTCCCCCAACATAAGATACAAAAAGAAGCCTTTTCATAAGATATAATTTTTTTATTTGGCTACAAAAAATATATTTATATACAAAAAAAAATATTATTTTCTCTATAAATTTTATGTAAATATATTATTTTCTCTATACATTTTATGTAATATTATATATACAAATATACATTTTAAAAAAAATAAATAAAAGGAAGTATATATAGATAAATGTTTAAACATTTCATCATGGAACAAAACAGTTTTTTCTTTTTATTGTCTTCTTTTTTCCTCCACTTAAAGCAACAGTTTTTTCTAAAAAAAAAAAATAATTTAAAATTTTTTTTTAATACAAAAAAATACAGTAAAAGATTTTTTTTGTGAATATATATATAAATATATATATATATATATATATATAATAAAAATTAATTTCTTTTGCTAATATTAAGGTAAATAAGATTTTATAAAACAAACAAATACTTACTAGTAGCCATAAGGTAAAGTACTAAAATCCTCTTGGATGACTCTTTTATCATACACCATTTTATATTTTTTAGTTTCAATTTTATTTTCCACTTTTCTTTTCTTTTTGTCTCTAGTTATTTTTCTCGGATTCGTAACGGTCATGAATCGTGTTTCATCCATACTTTTAACAAGCTCTTTTACCGAATTGTAGTTTAAAACCAAACTGTTCTGAAAATTTAAAGTAAAGCCTCTAATTTTGCATACTTCAGAGCCATCCGACAATTTGTATGCATAATTCTTCGGTCCTCCTAAATAATATAAATAAATTATTATTTTCTCTTTTTTTTAATGTTTTTTTCTTTTTCTTAAGGAAAAGAAATTTTCCTTACCTGTTACAAAAGAAGTTATAGTTCCTCCATTTAACTCATCGGTAAATTCCCCTAAAAAGTTTCCGAGGGGTGGATCATTAATTCCATCACTTTTATAAATAATTGAGTCCGTATCGAAATACAATACTGACTCATTTAATTTTTCAATTTCACTGTAAAGCTTTAGGCGAGCATGGCAAGTCGTGAACGCAGCAATAAAAATATTAGTGGAAAAGTCTTGAGTAACAAAATTGTTACTTTGAGTCCACTGAAATGCAGCTATTTCAGGAGTGGGTAGAAACACATCTTTTATCTAAGGAAATAAAATAAAATTGTGTACTGATATTTCACGAAATATTTAGATTTTTTTTAAATGCATATTCTCCGCCAAAATATATATATATACATACATGTTTTGTTTTGTCTATCAACATTTTATTAAAGTCATGAACTGTTGACACAAAAGTCAATTGACTTTTGTTCAAATTCATACCCCATCTGGAAAAGAGAAAAAGAATAATGCATAAAAATAATAAAATAACTTTTTTTTGTAATATTTGCCAAAATAATAGATTTGTATATAACTCCCCCCAAAGCTGTTTAAAGCTAATTTCGCGACACTACGCCGGCCTAAATTTACATTGATGGAATTCTTATCTAAGTAAATATTTTCCTTTTCAGAATATGATATGACATATTCTGATTTTTGCTGTTCAGATAAACACCCTTTCGGATAACCAGACGCTTCTTGCTTTATTTTTAAAAATAAATCGATGTAAGAACGGAAGAGATCATTGGATGAGGACTGAAAATGATATACTTCATAAATCAGAAAAAAAAAGAATATATGAATATAAAAAGCTGCCTAATTTTTTTTCTTTTTTAATTACCTTTATAATTTTGTATCCCTTTTCTCTTGCTTTCTTTACCTCTTCAGTCACCCACGTTCCTGTGATAGACCGTTCTTCATCGGTATGGCTACAAATGTTTTGACTGAGTGTTCCAGCACACGTACGACAGAGAGGAAACATCAATTTACCATTATATCGAAATGGTAGCTCGGGGTGGAATAGATTTTTTAGGAGGAAACACTTTGCATTTCACCAGACCGAAATAGCTGTCAATATCCTGAAAATGCTCCGTTATTATTTCGGGATGGCCAACAGGATATTCACAGTATTTGTTAACCCAAGGATACAAACTGGTGAAATCAATGTATTTCGCACATCCTTCAAAGAAAAGCTTCATTCCATTGGTCCTTCCACCAAACAATGCATCCCTAGGATTCAGTTGGTCTGTGACCTCGTGCTGCAAAAGGAATTCTTTGAATTCCTCCGTTTTCTTCAAATTTACAAAATCGCGCTCCAACATTTGGATGATATTATATCCTCTCTGTCGCAACGCATCTATAACACCTTCTTTCTTTTGACGCAGGCTTCTCATTGTAGTACCAGCCAAGGGGTGTATTAAATCCCCATCATAACACATTTCACAGCCATGATGAAAACATCCCTGAAAGAAAAGGGTTTTAAAAACTTCCTTTATCTTTTTTTTAAAAAAAAAGAAATTGCAATAAAAAGATAATAATAAAAATAATAATAATAACTCACTTGATACTGGTATACAGTATTCGTTTCTTTACAGAAACCATCGACACTATATCCTGCAATTTTTGATTCGCCTGTCCCATTCAGATCGTGAAGTATTCGATGTCCCTCCGCATGGGCAACGAAGTCTAACCATCGAATACTATCCCGAGTTCCACGAAGTAATTTTATACTAGTTAGTACAGTTTGGAAACCTTTTACATTTGTGAGGGAAAAACACCTATAATGAAGAAGATGGAACAATTTATCGACATATCAACAGATTCAATGCTAAAATTTAAATTTAATCTAGAACTCTTAAAGTTTTATGCTGTCAATTCTTGCAAAATAGACAGAATTTCTCGCATAGTTATGAACATTTTAATGCCATTCACAAAAATGTATTTAGTAAGTGAACAATATTTCTCCTACAGAAACAAAATATAAAAACAAACTAAACGCGGAATACGAAATGCTACTGCACATAAATTCAAAATAACGACAGTTTGTGTAAAAACTGTGAACACATATTTAAGTTATTAAGTATAACGCATGCGCAGGTGACATTTGGATCACGAATTAATATTATCAATGAATAAATAACATTAAAGTTACATCATAAATTTTTTTTAGTAAAAAATGAAATACTTTTTTAAATTTGTCTTTACATATATCAAAAATAAGTTGATCCACTTTAAGTATTATTTTAAAATATATTCTTCCAATTGGGAAATGGAATTCTGCCAAAATATCTTACGGTTCTAAGGGTTCCAGGATTTGAAAAAGTTTGAAGACTGACCTATGTCCAGAAATGAGGAATCTTAATTGGTCAAGATTACCTGCTGTTTTAACCCCCTTCCCCCGAAAAAGAACAAAAAGAGCTAACACTTCTTTTACCAGTTTTATATATATATACAATTTTCACCCTCCCTCATTCCTTTGCGTGCCCCTTCTGCTGAAAGGAGAGAACTTTATTGAAAGGAGTACCCGAGAGAGAAATTTATTGCCCATCTAGGGAATCTTTAGAAAAATATGTGTGCCAAAAATTTCGCAATTGCCAATGTCATCCAGATGTCATGTAAGATGTTAAACTAGCGAAAGGACTTCTTAAAAGAAGAAAGGAATGAAATCTGTTGCACTTTCAAAGGAATTTGCAAAAGAGAAGCAAACGCTTTCGGAATGATTTTTCAGGACTCAGACAAACGCTCAGAAGATTAATCTCTTCTATAAATTTTAAATTCGGCGTTTTGAGCGTCACAAATTGAACTTAGTTAATTAGTTTTAACTTGTTCATGCTATCTACGACATCGATTGTTGTAAAAAGCGTACTTACCAGAAGAGCATTCACATCTGTCCAGGGAGATATCCAAAGGTCACCCAAGAATGAAATAAAAAATGATAAATAATCCAGTGGAACGTGAACCGGCAGGCAACAAGTTCAATATCCAATAGTCGATGTGCCGGCACTAGGCCTAACAGCACTGTGTGTCGCAATCAAACTCCGCGAAAAACAGAAATTTAAGAAAATAATTCTTGAAAAAGAACAATAATTGAGATTTGGTTAATGATTGTTCCAATGGTTTAATGGTAAAATTGTACGTTAAATATAAAATCGAATCGATTTTTTGTTAGTTAAAAAATAATAATAATTGCATTACAATAATTTGATTAAGATTTTAAATTGTGAGCTTCAAGGAGTAGTAAATTGTATTCTTTAGTCAATTCATAACTTTCGGTCAAGTATAAAATAAGTATACTTTCAATTTTTCATTCAGTCGCTTCACAGAATTTAGATATTTTTATATGCATATCATCAATAACAGGCACAAAAAAAAAATCTAAGCAACATAATTATAAATTATGTATATAAATTAAACTTCTAAAGTACACATGCAGAAAATGTTAAAAACATTCCTAAATAGGAAAGTTCATCAGGTTTGAGATGTTAAATCTCCGTGTACATCATAAATCTTCTTTATTTTCCACACTATTTGCCACAACTTTCAAGTTACCATAATTTCGGCTGGCGACTATATTTCAGAAAGATATCGCCAAAATTAAGTATTTGTAGCCAAGTAAAATTCGTTTCACAAAACGATGGTGGTGCCATCTGTTTGAGATAGTCCTAACTACGCCAAAAATAATTCACAATGAACTTAAAATTTAAAAAAGTTCATTAATAAAAACATAAAACTTAATTCTGGCTACACCAGTCAAAAGAGGGAAGCATGCTTTCTTATATACTATTTAATTCAACTCGAAAAAATCAATTTTTTTCTATTAAAATGTGCTTCGCGTTTTCACGTCCTATACTTTAACATAGAAAACTCCAATTTCATTTTGCAAAAATGCTGAAAACTGCGTATTTTTTTCAAAAATCAAAATTCAAAGAACACAATCCTCTAAACAATAATTTTTTTTATGCCCATATAAATTTTTATTATTATTGGAGCTTTTTCCTACCGGCAAATGTGCTTCCCGTTTGATCCCTATCCTTTAACATTGACCGAAAACAGCCTTAAATGAGCCGATAGAAATAAATATTTAAAAAAAAGTTCTTTCAATGGTTTCGGCTTTCTGGTTTTCCAATCGTAAGAGGTTTTGAGTGTTTTTACCTTAATCTCGACAAGTAAAACTTCTTTCTATCTCATAAATGTATCAATTACCTTTCTGTAGCTTTGTTTCGATGTAAAAATTCCGAATACTTCACATCTTTTTCATTCACATTTTTGAAATGTAGCGATTGCGAATTATTTCTTGGTATTTGTTTGCAATATTTTGGATTGGGGGGAGATGTGCTGAGAAAAAGAAATATATTTCTAAATAAATTAATACATTAACTTCGGTTTATCTTATTTTTCAATGGTATTACCTAAGCATGCTTGGAAAGAACACTGACACATGTCAATAAACATATTATATTCATTAAAAAAATTAAAACTTTACATGAACTCAGTTTTTTTGAAACTATTGACATATTCAATGTACTATTTTTATATTCATTAATTTTATTTCTCTCTTGATTTTAAAAATGAGATTATTTTATTTTCAATCAGTTTTTTTTTACCTTTTCAGAGTATTAAAGGCAACATCATTACGAGCGAAACATATAAGCAAAAGCCCATACTCGAAACAATGTTTTCAATCCATAAGAAAATTCATGTTTGCCTTAAAAAAATCTTAGAAATGAATACATTTTGAGCATATTTTTATAATTTTTTACAATCTTAGGTTTTAAATTTTAAAATATATTGAGAATAATACATTTATACGAATTGTGTGCGTATCTCTGTGCGTGTACTGTACCATTTTCTTAAAATAAAAAAAAATACACTGAAATAGAAAAATAATATTTTTTATTTACAATAATAATAAGGAATCTGTAGCAACATACATTAGCTTAGCATTTTCTATCAAAACATTCATATTCAACTTATTAAGAAAAATCCAAATGGTAAATGTAATTTACCATTTGGATGTTTCGATTCACAAAATCTGCAACCAGTTTATCCCAGTCCATGTTTAATATAGCTAAATCACCATAGTTGGAAATTCTTTGTTCATTTGAATACGTCATACATTCATGACCTAGTTGATTTTCATATCCTTCCAAACATCCGTAACATATGAACAACGATGAAATATTTTCTTGGATATGGTTACATAAGAGTTCTACCATTGATGTAGTGAGAACTATTTCTGCGTCTATACAATCATAGTCTGATTTTGGAAAAGGAATGTGTTTAGCCACTTCTTTCCTCAGAAGTTTCAGAAAAACACGCCCGAACATGATTGAAACAGTTTTCGACGTGATCAGCTTTTGGATATCTTTTATATATATATAATACATTCCATTCCGTTTCCTTTAGCATGGAAACTGGAGTCAAGAATTTGCGAGAAAAGTCCTTTCGCTGGAAATAACGTTGGCATATAATATAAGTCACGTTCTCGATAACAGTTCGGGAAAGCACGAGACAGTCTTTGATAACAAATACTTTTCCATCATCAAAGGCTTGATCGATTGCAGAAAATTGTCTTACGAGGGCTAACCATACGGAAGGTGTTACAGTAATTCCATCTTTGGTAGGTAGGAGAGATCCAGTGGCATCGAGCTTGTATCGGCGCAAGTGAATTCGAGCAACATCTGCAAAATCAGAAATAACGGCGTAGTTGTGACCCCCTAGATGGAAATGATTCTCAGGAACAGCATCTGGTTTAAACGAAGAAACTTTCCCGTTGTCTTTATCAAAACGCACTCTTTTTGCTCGAGGATTGGAGAAGATGAGAGGAGTAGCACGTTTCTTGGTTAACTAAATAAATTTCAATGCACTAATCACGAAAGAAAATGTCTTGAAATTTTGTGATAATTCTTTATCGTGAAGCAGAGTATTCTACCAAGTCAGAGCTTGAGAAGAAATGATGCACAGAAGGGAAAAAAATGAGTATTACAAGGTGGCAACAGTAAGCTGATTGGTTCATTTTCATGACGTAACTTTGGAGACAACTAATTGGTAGAAAAAATACTGATGTCACTAGTCTTATAACATCACTATTATAATCAGGTTCATAAAAAATAAAAAAACGCGTTTTTTATTATGGTTTATTTACGCGAAATCTATCTTCCCCTATTTTAATCATATCTCTTTATGAAAAGCAATATTTCAGTATTGTACCCTAAAGACACTAATTTGAAAATTATATATATTCTTTGTTTTCTCTTATTTCTCTTTTAATTCTTTATGCACTATCCCGCTACGAGAAAATAGAAGTCAAAAAGGAGGGGAGAGGGATGGCGAAAAGAAGAGCAAAGGACCGCGGGGCGAAAAGGGACGGGGTGAAGAGGCGAAACAGGACGCGGGGGAGGGGACGGGAAGGCTGCGGTTTGACTGAGGTTGAGACCACAAAAGCCTCAGAGCCGCATGATCCAGAACCCCCACTTTTCATCTACTATCGTTGAATTTTATTTTGTAGAGTGCACAAATGAGAGAAATTTACATAGCTCTGAAACAATCCTATATATCTTTAAAACTGTAAGGTATAAAAACTGATTTTTTTTTCATTTGTCGTGCAAATGTCCTTTATACTTAGCACACTTAAAGTGGACCATAATAATTTTTTATACCAATCAAATAATTTTTAAGAAGTTTGAGTTCCTTTTCCGTGTTTAATAATAGTTATTGTTTAATAATTATTGTCTGTTTAATAATTACTATCGTGTAGACAGATAAAGTCGAAACATTTTTTTAAAAATATTATTAACAAGAGAAAATAAAATTAAGATACACATCGTAGTCAAAATTTTTTAATATTCCTATCTTCATACGAAAATAAAATCATTTTTGTGATTTGAAGAAAGTCAAAACTTTAAAACGTTCATGTAAAATGAAATTCGAGTAATGATTTACACAACTAATCAAATTTATTTTGCAAAAATTTAGCAAGATTTTTGAAACACTTAAAAACTACTTATTTGATCATTAACTTTTTCTCCAAAAAGTCTATACGTTTTGAAAATCAAATTCACAAAATGTGAAAAAACTTGGAGTATAAAATGTTTGCATTACTTTTTTTAATGTCAAAATGTTGCTCTGATGTTGATAATTGTTGAACAAACTATAGTTTATTCCCATAAGATGGATTTAATTATAAATAATTGAATACTGTGTTTTTCATGAAAAATTATTAAACATTTCTTACACTTAATAGTTAAAAGTTAAATAATACCGGAATATAAAAAGTTTCATTATATAGACCAGTTAAAAAATGTCAGATTCTTATTTCAATTAATTTCGCTTTGAAATTTGTATCATGTGTTCTTCCGCCAACATACTTTACAGTTATCATTTGTATACGGCCATATTAAGTTATATCAACTGGAATGCTTGCAGATAATCTTATAATATGTACACAATGCCTCTTGAGAATTGATTCATGAGTTGTTACAGAATTTCACACAATGAAGCTTTAATAAAATCTTATTTGTCCCACGACTCGTGTCACGTTTTGTCCCTTTTTGAGTTGTGCGATTTTGGGGCTGCATCTCAATTGGAAAAGAAGAAGACTTTTTCCCTTTAGCTTGTCTTTTCTGCATATCGGGTAGTCATTTCTAGTGACTGATTAATAAAAGTTATTATTACTTGGTTGTAATCATTTCGAGTATTGACTCAAATGACCCATGCTGCGTTTGGATTCCCATGTGAACTTAAAAAAAAAAAGCGAGATCTTTACCTCGAATAACAAGAGGACGAGGCCGTCCGACAAATCTAGAGTTGAATACACAATATACACAAGAATATTGAATCTAGAATATACACAAGAATAATCTTTTATCTCGAAGGAAAAAAAGTCATTTCATTTATTTTTTTATAAAATTATATAAATATCAAAAGACGTTTGTAGCAAATTATACGAGGGAAATAAATGCTAATTTTGTAAATTAGTTCATAAACTTTAAAAGTAAAAGAGACAAAATTTTATACCACAGTTATTAATCTGAATATTTTTTAAAAGTGAGTTTCCATAGTTTTTCTTTGATTTATTGAAAATTGAATTTTGTTAAGTTGACTCTAAACTCTTTGAAAACAGATATTTCTACGGTTTTATTTATTTATCAATTATTATGGTATTTTTAATTGAAATAATAAGGCAAAAATTATAAAATTTCTTGTTTCAGTCCCCTTGTTGGATACTAAACAAACTTCGCAGTTTATTCGATTTTTCAATAATGGCATTTTCCTAAATGCATTTTTATCTGAAGTTGGAGAGTTTAATATTACATGTTACGTAAGAAGAATCGGTGCCCCAGTAATTAAAATAACAAATTTCGTACCAGAAAACTTACCCTATAAAAGTATTGAAATCCTCTGCGTCAACCAAAGTTCGCTTTGTAAAACAAAGGAGCCTCTGCAAACTAAACTGACATTACGCTAATGGAAATGTGGTGAGAGAGGTATATTAGTCATAAGATATTGTTTTCTTTTTCACTTGAGTAAGTTCAAAGTTACAATGTCTTGGTTTGAGATCCAACAAGATGATTTTTATTTATGTTAGCCATTCTTAGAAATTTTTCCTTTATTAATACGAACAGAAAGGGATATTTACCAATAGTTCTTTCTAATGGTTGAAGAGCTCTCGAATAAAATTATTATGTGATATTTTCTCACACAGTTTGACTCGGAAATAAATAAATACGGTCTAATGGTTGAAATTCAAGAATATTGGTCATTAGATAGTCATTTTTTTTTCTTCATAAATATTGTTACATTTTGAATAATCGATAGTAAAAAAAAAATGGAATACTGTGTAATAAAATGTATACTGAAGGTAACTCGAAGCAAATAAGAAAGTGTTTTCGAGTGTTTCAATACTGTTGAAAAAATTAACGTTTCATGTCGGATTATTTTTGATGAAAGGGGGTTTGAGGTCGAAAAATGATATGGATTTCAAAATTATGGCATTTAAGTTAGTTAGAAAAATGAGTTAGTTAGCTAAAGTTAGAAAGAATCCCACCATTCATTTTCGTACAGAGGTGGCGGGAGGGGAGGGGTGAGGCAAACTTAGATCGAAGACTGGAACTTTACAAAACTGTTTAGTCAGGTTGAAGGGGAGGGGGGGGGATCGCGGTGTTTCGTGGCGGCTAAGGGGGGGGGGGAGGAATGTAACACTGTGCTTCCCTAGGCGACTGCTGTCGCCAAAAAAAAATAAAAAATTGGCGATTTTTGAAAAAAGTCCGTATATCGAAATTGTTCCCAAAACTTAAAGATTTTAGATATTTTTTTAGATGGTTTGATGTTTCGAACTATTTTAGGATTATTTCAATTCTTTCATTCAATTAACACTTATAAGTTAAAATACTAACAGAAAAAACACAAAAAGTGACTTCTAATAACAAATCCAGAGAATGAAATTAAAAAGAAAAAAATATCCAAATTGAATGGGGGGGGGGGAATGTGTCCGCTCAAACCACGATGGGTTGCGTGGCAGGAGCGGACACATAAAATTTCGTGGGCTGACCGGCCACATTCCCCCCCCCCATCTAAGAACAGATTCGATTACCGAATTACAAGGATAAATACATTTTTGATAATCAAATTTAATTACTTGTATTAAATTGTTAAGATGTTATATAGTGCGAATACATTTTAAACATAGCGAAATTTAAAAGAAATAAAAATTTAAGAGAAATATTTAAAAATTAATAGTAAGTAACAATATAATGAAAGGTATGAAATAATTTCTAGAATCTTGTGACAAACTGTATTTTTGAGTCAAATAAATATCAGAACAGGTGCAATAGCCATAAAATTAATTATTTTCATGAAAGGAAGTAAAATAAATACTAGAAGTAAAATACGCAAGTAGAATTCTCGTATATTTTTCTTTTATCTACATGTATCTTGTTAGGAAAGGTTAGTTAGTATTTATTTACTTGTATTTATTTTTATTTTATCTACATGTATCTGTTTAGGCAAGGTTTGTTAGTATTTATTTACTTGTATTTATTTTTCTTTTATCTACATGTATCTTGTACATTTTACTTCAAGTATTTATTTTTACTTCCTTACATGAAACTAATTAATTGTATGGCTATTGCACCAGTTCTAATATTTATGTGACTCTAAAATAGAGTTTTCCACAAAATGCCTGAAATTCGTTCATACCTTTCATTATATTGTTACTTACTATTAATTTTTAAATATTTCCCTGAAAGATTTTATTTCTATTACAACATATTAACAATTTAATACAAGTAATTAAATTTGATTGGCAAAAATGTATTTATCCTTGCAATTCGGTAATCAAATCTGTTCTGAGATGTGGGAAAAAATGTGTCCTCTCAGCCCACAAAATGTTATGTGTCCACTCCTGCCACGCCACCCCACGATGAGTTTCAAAAAGTTCGCTCAGCCCACGAAATGCTATGTGTCCGCTCTTGCCACGTCCGCTCCTGCCTCGCAACCCCTTTTATGGTTTTGGGAATTTGGGGTACTTGATGCAACAGGCTATGTGCCCGTATACTTCGCAATTAATACAGAAGCGGTTCTCCTGTCGATCTTTTATTTCGCAATCTCTGGTAATATGATTTTTCCCGCACTTGAGGCAACGTGGTTTTAGATGGCAATTGGCTGCCGTATAATAAAAATGATTGCATATGAAAAACCACTTTTAAGAGCGCAAGGGCAAAATGTAAAACCCAGGGGGGGGGGAGGAAGGTTAAGGGTTTGCCAACGCTTTTTTTTAGTGTTATCGCCAAGAATACCTTTCCTCGCCAAACGCAAGTGGTCAGTATGTTGAAGATTTTGCATCGCACTGATGATTTTGAGCAAATCAAAATTTAAATAAAAAATAAAATTTGTATTGAGAAAAACTATTTTTCTTTCAAAAAGGATTACAAGGAATTATTAATATTTTTCGGATATTAAACAAAATGTATCGAAAGTTATTTGGAAAATACTTGTAGATACTTAAATAATCGTTGCGTTTTAATAACTCTTGCCCTTAAGAAGGTAGCAATTGTCAATTTACATTATATTATTTATTCTCATTACCTGTAAAAATGGTATTTCAGACTAATTTATTATATTTTTCTCTTTGTCTACAAAATATTTTATACTCAACAACTTGGTTTCTTTATATTTTGTGTGTTTGTATCTTTAATATTATTATTGTTAAGTGTACCTCATGCAAAAATTCCTATGCGTATCTAAAAGCTCTATTGGGTTTTTAATTTAATTTTTTTTTTGGTAGAAATTTTCCAATCAATAATATATTGACTTATCATTTAAAAATCAATTTGATCCTTTCGGTGTCATTTTTCGCTTGTCTTTTATAATGCCAAAAATATCGTGTGACGTTCCTAAAGCATTTCGGAATTCAATTGGAAATAGAGTTCGAATACGCGAATAACTTTTTTCTCTTTTCAAGTTTTAGCATAGCTATCAACCAATTTTTGTATATATTATGGACAGTGTTGCACAAGGGGGAGGGGTGTCCCAGTCCCAGACCCTCATCTCACCCTTGATTTTTTTCAATTTATTATAAATCTATGTATATAATACATAAAATATAATTAAGTATTTGTTAAAAAAATTTATTTTATTAAGTAATGCTAATTATTTAATAAATAATTCATTTGTTAGTGTCTTATGTTCTCGACAACCGACAAAATTAGAAATGCATGTTTGGCGGCATATATTGGTACGATACGAGAAAGATGGAATTTCGACCCTGGACCCTTTGAGAAAATCCTGAGTGCGCAACTGGTTCTGGATAATGTTTCTATGGATGTAAACAAGGACGTCTTAAGACTTCTTGAGGCCCTGGGCCCCTTTGCAAATGTACCTGTGATCTTTAAAAGGGCCCTACCTATAATCTTTAAAATAGGAGACACTATATAGCATGCATTGTCAAATACTCGTACAAACGGTAATTTGAAACAAATAGATGAAGCACCACTCACAATCTCACAAACTTAGGCTGTTACAAACAAAGAGTGAAAAAAGAAGTTTTTAGTCAAAAACTTTCAAAAAAGTCAACTTTTGTGAAATTTGCTTTCGCATATTTGTAAGAAAACGAGAAAAAAATTAGTTTAAAACACAGTTCCAAAGAATATATTATTTCAACTTATAAATAGCATTTAAAAAATCTGAATTAATGTTTTTCTTCAATTCCTTAAGGCTCCCGGTGACACGCCACCACGAAAACCCGAGTGTAATGTTAATCTAATGGAGTTTCTTATAATGCAATTTACGTCTAAGGTATTGCTTTTAACTGTATAAAACAAAATGCAACCTAAAGATCAAAAAAATAATTAATGTTTCTCTTAATTTCGATTTTTTTAAAAAAAATTTCTAAATATTTTTAAATATTTATTTAAAGCTTGAAAATTTACATTTAGTGCGTTGAAACGATCATAAAAATATTTTCAATTATCGGATAAAAAAAGTAAAAACTCGGAAACCCTTTATTTTTTATGCTTTTTCAAACACATATACTTTAAAAATTTTTAAACTAATTTATTTGCGAGTAATTAAAAAAGTCAGCATTGCATATTTGGAATGAGGGGAAAGTAAACTTGTAACTCCGCCTTCTTGCGGAAGGATAAATGAAATTTCCCTGCGTTCCCTTGGTGAAAGGTGGTATATTATGACTCTTCGGTGGATTGTGTAACAGAGATGTTTTCCCCCCCAAAATGGGTCTTGTTTTCTAAGAATCTATAGGCATTCAAGATACTATTTACAATTACATCATTCTTAGGAAAGTTTGAGTCTGTGCTTGAAAATAACTACAAATACAATTTGTACAAAAAGCTATCCTCTGTTTTTTATTCCACCTTTCTTAAAATTATTTATATATACTAAATAAGTTATATTTTATTAATAATTAAAATGAACAATTAATATTTATTAAATGCATTTGAATCGTCAGGATAAAGTGAATCAGTTTTCGCATTCTTTTCTTACATATCTCCAAAATTGAAATTCATGTGTTTTTTTCCAAGTTTAAGTTATTTGAATATCAGCTGTTTTAAAACTTATTTTTCACAGTTTATTTCAGTTATTAAATAAAATAGATCATCGTCGCAGCTTCAAAAAAAAAATTATTTCTTTCGGCTAAACGAAAAAAGAATATAGGAGAGAATTTCAGGAATTGGAAAGAAAAGTGTGTATTTCTTTTTTCTAAATTCTTGTTCCACTGTTCATTTCAAATATTGTGAAAGTTTCCACGTACTAAATGGATTTATTGATCATCGCATTTTAAATAAGATTCAAATATTCCGAAGATGAAATACCATTGATTTAAAATAAATCAGAAAGTTTTCCATAATTTTAAGAATATTTTGAGTAACATTAATAGTTTCTTCTTAAAACATATAAATTTCAATTAATTTATTTACTATTTCTACTGATGTTTTTTTATTCCATTTTTATTTCCTTCACTGAAAATTCAACTTAGAAATAACATTGCAGAATTTATTTTTTTTTAAATTTCTGTCTGGAAAGCAGTATCTACATTTTGCATGTTCATTTATACATGTGTTTCATATATTATTCAAGATAAATCATCAATGCTTTTTTTTTTCTTCAAAATGAATTCTAAGTTAATGCGCTATGAAGAATGCACTGCAAGTACAAATACAGGCAAATAGTTCCAAAATTTTAAAGTTCAAGCCCAGCACCACTAAAGACCCACCGTGTAGGGGGCGATGCACGTTAAATCTGTCGAGAGCTCAAACGTCCTTCCTTTAGTGTGGTAGTTAGGAGATGAGGTGCTATCTCAGGTGTCATCCTCGTCACTTGACCATGGTTCAAAATTATGAAGTCCGTTACCAAAAGCTGTCGTGTAGCTGAACAGTGTGACGTTAATATTCACTCACTCACTCCAGAATTTGAATGTTTGATATCTGAGGAATTAAGAGATTTTCCCCAAAAATCCCGGAAAATTCTGATTGGAATGGGGTTGCACGAAAACACTTTCTAGTTCTAGGGGTTCTACGAAAACACTTTCTAGTTCTAGGGGTTCCACAAAAACACTTTCAAGTTCAAAGGGTTCCTTGAGTTGAAAAAGTTTGAAGACCACTGCTCTAGAGCCATATATGTTATTTACGACAGACTTCGTAACTCTAAGCCAAGGGTGGCCAACCCGCGGCCTTCGAGATTCATTACAAAATAGGATTATTTTGTACACTATTTTTGTTTTTAATGTAGTGTTTTGTAACAAATATACTTCATAACTGTTTCTATTTTATTACCTTTCTTTTATTTTAATACATTCTTAGAAGTGTGCGGTATTGCAGCACAGCATCACACTCGATTCCTGTAACTCCATCGAGCTGCCTATTGCTAGAATTAGACATATTTGATCCTTGCATTATTATTATAAATTATCTATGCTTGTATAGATGAAAAATAATGAAATCAATATAATTCATTCAGTTTTAAATTTTCATTCCAATAAATTTTTTTTGATGGGTCTAAATATAATATGAAGATATATAATTTTTGTTTGCAGCCCGCAGGATTATAATGTTTTTCCGAAGTGGCTCTCAAGATCATTGGAGTTGGCCATCCCTGTTCTAAGCCAAGATCGGATAGCGAGAATGACACTTGAGTTTACAACTTCTTTGTATTCTTCATGACCTTTTTTGAACTTGGGAATCTCGTGTCTTTAGTCATTATGGTATATAATCCTCCACGGTTTTAAATGCTGATTTAAATTCTTTTTATTGTTTTTTATAAAATATATTGCTGGTTTCTGTTTGTGATATTAAAAATATAACATTAGTGTGATAAATAAGAAAAATATTTAGTATGATTGGTGAAAAAGTCAATTGAAATTAAAATCTGGAATACAATAACTTTAAAACGATGTTCTGATTTGCCGAGACGGGTAAATCCAAAGCTGAATGTATGCGAGATTTTCGACAAAAGAAACGTGAGAAAAAAAATTTTTAAACTGAAGGAGTACAGCCGAAAAGAATTGCACAAAATCCAACTCCACTCAGCAGGGATTTTTTTTTTTTTTTTTTTTTTGCAACGAACACAAATCTCTCAGAAACAAACGGCCGAACCAATTACTGCTTTACCAAATCTGTTTGTCAGTCAGGTAACTTTACGATTGTCCGCTCATAGCTTTTTTGAATGATGAGCTCAAGCTCGAAATGAACACAAATTGAAATATATAGACAACTAACAGTAGTACTGTTATTGACGTTGTTTCTCAAAGGTTATTAAATACTTTGAAATCTCAAGTATATGTGTCATATTTTAGTCATCATAAGTCTATTGTGTGTGTGTCTTCCCCAAATTGAACAAGAATATTTATTTTTGATAAAAAATTACATGACTCTTTGTGTTAATTAAATAAAATTTTCATTAAAAATAAGACTATTCGATAGAAAATTATTATTATTATAATTATTATTATTATAATTATTGAATTTAAAGTTGATATTCATTTGTCAGTTTTCCTAATCTTTTGAAAATGAAATTTTCATTTTATCGGTTGATCTGATTAAAGCTAATTGAAGGTTAATTATTTATGAGTGCATATTTTCTTCCTAATTAAGAATTTTATGCTAATAACACGTATATGGTTTTGTTATCAAGAAATTATTGCAATTCTTATAATAATTTTTTTTCTGTTCTTTTCATGCCTAACATAAAAATAATTCTTTTGAAAGTATATGATTGATTACGAAGTATTACTATATAACATTTGAAACCTTGTATGTTATTGATAAAATATTTACATTTCTGTTTTTATTTAAAATTTTTGGAAAATATTTTCAAGTACTTCTACTAAGTGTAAGCAAGTTTGTACTATTGATAACTTCAGTGAATGAATTAAATTATGAACGGTATTTCTATTTAAACGTATTTGAATAGTTTTTATTAATCCATTTCATGTTAACTGCTAAAATTCCTTTTGATTAATAATGAGTATTATATAAATATTATTATTTTGGTTTTGATGTACTAAAGTAGAAGATAGTTAATATTGAAGAATTTGTTTTATTTTAATCTCATTAATATTGATTTGTAAATTAATTATCACATTTGAAATTAGAGAATTTTATTGTCATTCATCAAGTGTGCATTATAGTATAGAGTATTTTTTTATATGTAAAGAAATTTTCAGATACATAAGTATTGTTTAACTATAATATATCCAAAGAGTTTTCTGATCATTTTTATGATATATGTATTTTTTTTTGGCTAAAACTTTGAAAAAGTCTTTTACTTTGATTATGTATTAAAAATGATAAAAACGAAAATATTTTTATTTTTACTTTTTGTGATTCATGAAATTTTTTGAATTGTATATTGTAAGAAAGTAAGATATTATTTTTTTGTGGCATAATACTGTACTATTATTCTGTTAGTAATATTTTGTCAAATTTAATTTTGGTCTGTTTATATATAAATTTAAAAATCAAAGTTTAAATTTGTAATTAATTCAATGGGGAAAAATTTGAATCATGTTTCCAACCAGGGGGAGGGCCCACATCCAATAGCAACGACTTCCATAGAAAAAGTATAGACCACCCTGGTCATGAAAGAAGTGCCGCCCTGGCAATCAAAGACACATGTTATAGAAAAGTGTATAGACCACCCTGGTCTCAGAAGAAGTGTTTCCCTGGCAATCAAAAAAATCCTGTTACAGGAAAAGTTTATAGACCACCCTGGTCTCGGAAGAAGTGCCACCCTGGCAATCAAAGATTCCTGTTATAGGAAAAGTTTATAGACCACCATGGTCTCGGAAGAAGTGCCACCCTGGCAATCAAAGAATCCTGTTATAGGAAAAGTTTATGGACCACCCTGGTCTCAGAAGAAGTGCCACCCTGGAAATCAAAGATTCCTGTCGTGGGAAAAGTGTATGGGCCGCCCTGGTCTTAGAAGAAGCTCCTCTAAGGAAAAGAGGACGCCCCCCCCAAAAAAGAGTACCTCCTGTTTCCGAGCCGAGACGTCAACGGAACCAGAGGGGGAGTCTGTAACGCACGGTATAGTTCCAAGACCGAAATGTAGGTGCCGCTATTACAGTATTGTCTTGGACCGGAAGTGTGACTGTACGAAACACTGTAGTATCGTCAGAGAGAGTTTGGATCGGAACAAGCATGTGTTCCCCGTTTCGTTGTCCAATCCTGGACTTTGTAAACTTTACTTATTTACATTTATTTTCTTTAAATCTTTGTCTTGTAATTGTCTAAGTGTCTGTTCTTTGTAACTGTGCTATCTTATATCATTAAATATATTAATTTACCCCGAGATTCTATTAATTACTTTTGGTTACCCCAAGTAATGACGTAAGCGGCAGTTACATTTGGATTTTTAATCTTATTATTGTTGTGTACCTCGTGGAAATAAATCCTATGTGTATCTAAAAGCTCTATTAGGTGTTTAATTAATTTTTTTTGACAGAAATTTTCCAATCAATACGTTTATAGAGTTATCATTTAAAATTCAGTTTTTTTCTTTTCGTTGTCATTTTTCGCTTGTCTTTTATAATGCAAAAAATAATGTGTGAAGTTCCTAAAACATTTCGTAATTCAATTAGAAATAGAGTTCACACTCATGAAAAAGACTTTTTTCTTTTTTCCAGTTTTCGTATGGTATCTTGCACACAAATAAAGTTGCTATCAACCAATTTTTGTATATATTCTGGACAGTGTAGCACAAAGGGAGGGGGGCGGGATCACCGTCCCAGATCCTCATCTCACACTTGATACTCTTTCAATTCATTATAATTCTTTGTGTATAGTACACAAAATATAATTAAGATTTTTTATTAATAATTTATTTTATTAATTAATGCTAATTATTTAATAAATAATTCACTTTTTAGTGCTTTATAATCCCGACAATTGACAAAAATCGAAGAGTATGTTTGACGGCATATACTTGTACGAAACAAGAAAGATGTACTTTCGACCCTGGACCCACACCTTTTGAGAAAATCCTGTGTGTACAGCTGGTTCAAGATAAAGTTTCTATTGATGTAAACAAGGACGTCATTAGACCCTGGTCCCCTATGCAAAAGCATACCCTACCTGTGATCTTTAAAAGGAGACACTAGTAGATAAGAAAAGCCAATTCTGCTGTAAAGGCGCAGGCGCGGAGTTGAGTTGTTTTCCTCCTGTGGAGGCGCAGGCGCGGAGGTGGCGTGGAATTGAGTTGTTTCCCTAATGCTATGGTTTTGGTTTTCAAGTTGATGGGGGAAGTTGAGTTGTTTTTCTCCTGTAGAGGCGGCGCAGCCGGCGGGTCTGATCTTGATTCTCCAAGATGGCTGTGGAATGTTTTAAATCGTTTTCTTAAATATTTTTTATAATAATCTTTTTTTGAAAAAAAAATGGCACTTTTTATTATTGGAACTTATAAATTATGTAACTGAAGAATTTTTGGAAAATCTTTGCCTAGATAATATTTTAAGAGAAGTAAGAGAAATGTTATATCCACCTGATTATTTTGAATATTATGAGAATCTGAATAAAATGATTTTTCAAATGTTTAATTTGAGTTAATTTTATTTATATTGTTTGTTAGTTTAATTTATGTTGAGATACTTTCTTTTTAAAAATAAGTGTGGGTATATTTAAAAAAAAATTTCTCAGAATGTTTAAGCGTAAATGATATTTTAAATACATTTCATACAAAAGTAAGAAAAAAAAATACCGTATAAATATTTTGTATAAGTTTCCGACAAGATTTGGCTTTAAAAAGTTTATTTTTATAAATCTGAAAGAAAAAAATGGTTTATATATATATATATACGGTTATATTGTTAATTTTATTCATACTGCTTTCTAGTTTAATTTATGTTGAAATAGTTTCATTTTAAAAGATAAATATCAATAAACGTCTTTCAAACAAATTATCTTTGTATGTTAAGCATAAGTGATATTTTAAATATATTTTGTATAAAAATAAGGAAAAATTTATGTTTATGTGTTTAAAGCAAACTCTTTGTCTTTTCCAAAGAGTATAAATTGTATAACTGTTCATTGCAATAACCATTTAGTTAAATTATTTTTTTCTTAATTGAATAGAAATAAAAAAATTTTAATCGCTTTCTTGAATGTTTCTTATAATAAACTTTTTTTGAAAAAAAAAATGAGCACATTTTATTATTGGAACTTACAAATTATGTAACTGAAGAATTTTTGGAAAATCTTTGCTTAGATAATATTTTAAGAGAAGTAAGAGAAATGTTATATCCACCTGATTATTTTGAATATTATGAGAATCTGAATAAAATGATTTTTCAAATGTTTAATTTTATTTATATTGTTTGATAGTTTAATTTATGTTGAGATACTTTCTTTTTAAAAATAAGTTTGGGTATATTAAAAAAAAAAAATTCTCAGAATGTTTAAGCGTAAATGATATTTTAAATACATTTCATACAAAAGTAAGAAAAAAAAATACCGTATAAATATTTTGTATAATTTTCCGACAAGATTTGGCTTTAAAAAGTTTATTTTTATAAATCTGAAAAAATTTGGTTTTTTTTTAATACGGTTATATTGTTAATTTTTTTTCATACTGCTTTCTAGTTTAATTTATGTTGAAATAGTTTCTTTTTAAAAGATAAATATCAATATACGTCTTTCAAACAAATTAATGAAGTATGTTAAGCATAACTGATATTTTAAATATATTTTGTATAAAAGTAAGGAAAAATTTATGTTTATGTGTTTAAAGCAAACTCTTTGCCTTTTCCAAAGAGTATAAATTGTATAACTATTCATTGTAATAACCATTTAGTTAAATTATTTTTTTCTTAATTGAATAGAAATAAAAAAAAATATTTATTATACATTGCTTTAAAAACAAATTGTAAATTTTAATTCGGTATAATGATTACACATACACAGTAAAGATATAAAGTAAATTGTTTATTCAGAAATCAACATCTTGCATTGCGTTTTACATTACAATCGTATATATATATACATTACAGGAGAACAACAAATTGTAAAATTGATTTCAGTATAAGGATTACACAAAAAGATACAAAGTAAGTTGTTTATTTACAAAAGCAGCATTCCGTTTCACATTAAAATCTTTTATTTACATTACAAAAATCACATTATTGTGCCATCATTGGATTTTATGTCTTACTGCTCATTGAATAGGTCCAAATTCATCAATGACCAATGTCCATGGGCAAGCGTAGTAATGCCATCATCATTAATAAACCTTTTGTCATCTTTATGGGACAGAGCAAGTTTGTTTTGCCTTATCTAGTGTATTGAATGAAATTTGGATTTAATTAAGTTCATGTCAACATATTTTAATTTTTGATTAAAAAGACAGACTTTCTAGTCCTCAAATGTTATTTTATTTCTTAAAGTTTGTTTTTTAATTCCTTTTAACCGCTTTTCAATCTTATGGTTTGTTTTGTAGGCATACATTTTCGATTTTAATCCTACATATTCTGTCATAATATTTCCTTTGTTTTCATCTTTCATTTTCCCGAAGACATTTTTGTTAACTAGAGGTAAATTAAGGTATCCGAACACGTTGAAAATGACCCAATTCAGTCAAGACAGATATTTTTGTTTTTTATTTTATTGAATATAGAGCTATCTTTTGACTTTACGAAATATACTTTATTTTGTTTCTACACTACCTAGAGGCCAAGTTACAATCAATTTTATAAAGTTAGAAAAACCGGAAGTGAGGGTTTTTGATCTACCAGAAGTGGGCATTTAAATTGCTCGAAATCTATCATGGCGAGTCCGATAACTCAAAATATTACGAATGTATTTCTATAAAACTTTTTAAACATGATATTTACGTTATTTTCTAGAGAATGTACTAAAATATGTCTTATTGTATGAATACTTTTTGAGTTATGGCTTGTTATTTAAATAATGGTCTCATAAAAAATGTACTATTTCTTATAATGTTTACTCAATCAGCTCTAAAATTTTCAAATTTTAATAAAAATTAAAATTTTAGCACATTTTCTAGATAAATGCATCTAGTTTGTTTTCGTAAAACTTTTACAAATGTATGTTTATTACTTTTTCTCTAACTGCTTTGAAGTTTTTCAAAAATATTGCTAAAATTTAACTTATAAATGTGATTTTTGCAAAATTCAGGTAATTTATATTAAATTTTGATAGTTAAATAGTAATATTTATTGGTATTGAGTCCTAAAAGAGCATTTATAATGTTTTAGTATGCTATTTTATTAAAAAGTACGGAAGCATGCGTCGTCACCTCCCCCTAAAAAGTTCAGAGCCGTGAAGTTAGCAGGCAAGGTGTTGCTCACTGTCTTTTTCGACGTTCAAGGTCAGCTACTTGTGGAATTCCTCGAGCACAGAAAAAGCATTAACTCCGATGTGTACTGTGAGACACTCCGACGCCTACGCAGGTCCATCAAGAACAAAAGACCGGGGATGCTCACGAAGGGTGTGGTTCTGCTCCATGATAACGCGCGTCCACACGTCTCCAGAGTCACACAAATGGAACTGGAGAAGTTTAAATGGGAGACGTTGGACCTTCCGCCCTACAGTCCGGACATGTCGCCCTGTGATATCCATGTGTTTGGTCCACTGAAGAAACACCTGAAAGGGAAGCTCTTCAACTCGGACGACGTACTCAAGGATACTGTGAAGGACTGGGTCTCCTCACAGCCACAGGAATTCTGGGAACAAGGAATCCTGCGGCTTGTTCATCAGTGGGATCGTTGTGCTCAGGCCTATGGTGTATATTTTAAATAAAATCTACATTTGTACTTACCGCGTCGTTTCGTACCTTTTCATTTGATCACCCCTTGTATAAATTCTGTATTCACGAGTTTTAAGAGTTAGCTGGTGAGCGGAGGATCGTAAATTTATAAAGTGCAAATCTGAGTTTATCAATTGAAGATTTCTAAGAGAGGATCACTCGACGGTGATTAAATCAGGATAAGGATCGCATTCAAGGCCTTAACTGTAGGACTCGACTTCATAAGAGTACAGGTATCGGGATCCTTATTTAAATAGAAGTTTAGCTTATTAGCGTGTGACGTAGTTTATATTGAGCTTGTATAAGTTATTGTGGAATCAGTTGAGGGTCCGTAATATTATCACCAGGCTGACGGGTCTCACCTTCGCGCTCTACAAACTGATCAAATTTCTTAATTGGATTGTTGTTGTGCTTGCTTGATATTTTGGTGACAATAAAATAATTAGAATGAATCATGTCTACTGATTATTCAGTTCTTCCCACACATCTAGCCGGGTTCGAGGGTAGACATGGTAGATCAGAGAGAAGCAGGAACCGACAAGCATTACAAATTTACATACTCATTAAAATGGCTTTTTACGAAAAACCGAAAAACAATAATTTGTTTTTTAGGGGAAAATAATTTTTTTTTTTACTGTTGTTCGTGAGGTATTATTATTCTAGTTATTTAAATTCAAATAAAAAGAAACTTTATAGAACGTGCATCTTTAAATAGTAAATAAAAATACTATAACGAATTAAAAGTGGAATTTGAGTGCCACGCACAAAATAAATTTTAAAAACAGAGTAGAACAGTATCGTTATTTTTTATATCATGACCTTTACATAGGACCTGTAGATGCATTAGTTTTTTCCTTACTTATTATATTATTAAAAAACAAGATTTATAATGTTTGATGTGTTACTTTTTTGTAATTTAATTTCTCATAATAAAATATTAATCAAGGGTGTGATAGTAGATCTACCTCCCAGCGGTGCTCTCTGGTAACGTCTTTGATGGCAAAGAGATCTATTGTTAGATCTATTTATTATTAATCAATGGAATGCAGGAGACCTGTCACAATATAAAAAATCTAAGATCCAACATACTTCTACTAGCCCCGATGTTGATGTCACAATTATATCGAGGCAAATCTCATACATGAGACTTTGGACTTTTTCAAGTTTTCAGGATATTCTATACATCTTCTCCTGGTATCTAGACAAGTTGATAGTGGAATCCTTGTCAATGTCATGAATGATCTCACAAGCGGATATCAGGAACATCAAGGAAAGAAGAGTCACCCAGGACTAATCGGAGATTGTGAAGTTAAGGATTTTGAGTTCTGGATATGTTTTCGAGATATATGCTCTTTACATCCCACCGGTTTGTAAACCTCACCTTTCTCAAGACCCATTTCTCAGAAAACAAAACTAATTGGAGATTTTAACGCCCATACTGCCAGATGGAGCTATCAGGACACCAATACAGTCAGCAAGGAAATAATAGATCTTTTGAATTCAATAGCGATTCTCTATTCAGCATCTATCTGAATGGTGGAGGCATGGTGTCAGAACGACAACGAGTATTATCTAGCTTTTAAATAGCTTAAGTGCCAATGTTAAGATCTTTTTTCAGTGCGTATCGTCGCACGTGAATGTTTGTGGTAGTGAGATTGAAGATGGTTTGGCCTTGAGGGCAGCCATAAAGATTCTACACATGGCGGCTGCCTTACTTTTTCAGAAATTGCTACCCGGGTCAAACAAGATATCAGTTCCTCTTGGAGACAGGCCCCCGCACATGAGTGGTATGAAGGAAATCATCCTGGTGCTGCTTTGTTTGGTACAAGCAATAGGCGAGTTGAAATTTTTCCTGCTAGGTTTCGTAGTGGACATACTCGAGCCCAACGGCATGTGGTGGGTCTTAATGTTTACCCTCCTTATCCATTACAATGTGACCACTCGCTTCTGCCCACATCTTGGCTTGTATTGGTTGCCATAAGAGCCAGCTGCTCTCAAGTTCTGCTACAGTTCTTAATTGTTTAAAAACGCAAGGGGTTCATGGACTCGATCTAGATTTTTCTGTCGATCAAGTGGGATAAGAAACAACAACAGATCTTATTTATCAATCTTCTGACCCACATACATATTTACATTACAATGGGACTAGAACTGCCCCTGATCTACTCTGTGTCTCGAGTGAACTTGTCCCGTTCACTCATCGAAATGTTATCCAAGATCCAGGTTTGGGCCATAGGCAAGTTATTATCACAATTGAAATAACCTTCCTTTAATCAAACCATTCCGGGATGGCTTAAAATTTCTTGGAATTTCAAGAAAGCTAAGTGGTGTAATTTTACATCAATGAAAGAGAAATCTTTGAGATGCAGGGTTCTTGATTTTCACCCGATAAGCTAATGAACACATAATTTTTTTTCTGTACCAATAACTGCAAAGCAATGGAACTGCTCTAACTAAAATCATATTAACTGTGTATAAATGAAACTATTTTTTCATGGAGCAGTAACACTTTTCGGATTACACCTATAATGCACCCATAATAGTAATTTAATAACCATCTAATTTCTTATCAGAAGTAACAAAGTTAGATTTTTAATTGCTTCTTGGAAAGCTTTTACTTGAAGGACATGATTTGAATCTAGTGGCTTACATGGTATTTGTGAATGTAAAACAATATTGAAATCTCGAAACCTGAGACTTTACCACTTTATTTATGATACCGATACCTTTGGTTTGTAGAAAATAGGAAGTTAATAGCAGGAGCTCGGTACATAAAAATATTAAAAAAATATTTAATGTAAATAAGTTTCTTTTTAAATTTTAGGATAAGAAGAACAAAACTAAATTTTAGTAAAAAAATATACCTTTACACAACACATTTTCCATCTAATCCTTACTTAGAAGATTATTTCTTTTTTCTCATACTCCTCTTCTTATCGCAGAAGAATGGAAAGGAGCATTGAAAGCATTTAATTTTGCTTTTTAATTATTTTCATACGTGTTGAATACGAAGACCTGAAAAGATCGTGTATGTTTAATTTCGTGGTTACACTGGCCCACTTGATCCGGGGGTGAAGGG
Source organism: Trichonephila clavata (assembly GCA_019973975.1). Taxonomy (NCBI): domain Eukaryota; kingdom Metazoa; phylum Arthropoda; class Arachnida; order Araneae; family Nephilidae; genus Trichonephila; species Trichonephila clavata. Next base: position 27,210 of record BMAO01029262.1, read on the forward strand.
AAAATTCTTTTCACTCCTTACTTCCCCCTGAACATGGGTCCAATTCACCGTTAAAAGTGATGACTAAGGCTAAAATAATGACGCGCATTAAAGTTTAATTTGTGCTGTGTGTGCGTTGGTTCCCCACCCCTCATATTCTTCACCGAAACCTTTAGTTTTCGCCCTTGCTTTTCAACCTCTAATAATAATAAGCAAAAGCGTTTTAATCCCTTCCACACTCCAGCATGTACAAGTTTGGGCCTTTTAAGGAAAATTTCCTTCCCAAAACGGAAAATTCATGTTCGCATACCCCAAAAAAGAACATCGCTGGTGAATTTTTTCCCCCACTCACCAAGAGCCCGAAAGTGAATACGATTTTAATTTCTTTTTCTTACTTTAAGAATGCGTTTTTAAAGCGGAACTTTTGAAAGTTTCTGATTGGCGAATTCTTGAGCAAGTTATCTAGGCAAGTTGTCGTAGCCTTTCGCTACCCCTATGCTTATTAACTCCCCTTCGCGTATTATCTAAATCTGAATATGTTGGTTCCATAATTAATTACAACTAAATTAATAAATCAATCTTATTTATTGACTTTTCTTAATAGAGAAATACACAAATATTATTCAAACTATAAGATCAACAAATTACAGTGAAGTGCGAGAAGCATCTGATTATGAACGACGGTATACTAACTGAAACCACGGAGAATAACGCATACAATCAAACTACGCATTTATATCTAATTTATGAAAATAACTGACCTGATACCCTTTTCTTAAGGCAGGTTTCTCTAATTCTGGATTGCTTTAAGGAGCGGCTTCAATCCTAGCTATTTTTCAGTTCCGTCCCGAACCGAATTAATGAACACTTTTCAATAGTCTTCTCCCGACGAATATATTTCCACTAGATAAACTAATCTCTCAAAATCACCCTCTTAATCAACCTCTTTCTCTTCATTTCATTTCTCCCTTTTATATCTTTTTCGAACTCGCTAAACCCGAAATTATCTCGTTTGCATAAGTCACACTTTTGGCTCTCGGCGGATATTGGTTAAAATAAATAAAATATTTAAAGACTCGAGAGAAGGTTAGTGAAACGCGTAAGCACCCGTCACAACCCCCCTCCGAGAAAAAAAGCGTGACTTATTGAAGGTCTAAACGACCTGAAAGAACTCGCTTAATTTACCTAACGTCTGAAAAACACTGAACCTGCACAAAATTTTAACTAACTCTAGAATGCCTAAAAATACTGAACTTGTAGAAAGTTTTAACTCACGAACTTAAGAATGCCTGAAAACACTGAATTTGCAGAGAATTTTAACTCTCTAAGTTAGAAACTTTAATTAAACTAGCACACAGCAATGACTACTCAAAGGGGTACTCCACTCTAAATTATTGGTCTTGTACAATATATCCCTACAGTACATCCCATTCGGGCGAAGATCAGGGGAAAACCTTTCAAGGAAAAACCCCTGATCATGCACTTTACATAAGTGCTAATAAATATAAAATTTTACATTAATATCTTCTCACGACATCAAAGTTTTCATCGCATCACTATGTTCAGGGACTGCTGCCCTGAAAGGAAACCTTGTCAATTTTTCCTAAAACATGACATTAAATGCACAGAACTTTTTTACAACTTCCTTATTGACATCAAATATGGTATACATTATATTATATAAATGTGGGACGGCGTCTAGGGGAAGGTTCGATTTTAATGTTAAAATAAGCACGCAGAGTTAAAATAACTTAATTTATTAATAACACAATAAAACATTAACTTTTTACAAGGGGTTTTAAATAATTCGAGATAGCACCATACTAATTCCGAAAACAAGTACTCTTTCTCAAAACAACGGAGAGAGCGATTTCCTCTGACCTGCCTTCCTTCAAGCTTTGGTGCAACTCTCAGTTTTTCCCTTCTGCTCCCTTTATAAATACATGACCTCATCGTATCGCGCA